>VMDR010001032.1:0-153359 GCA_007922815.1 Macrotus californicus
CTTCTCCCTGGAGCAGGAGGAGCTTTTCTGTCTGTGGTGTCACACTTGGCCATGCTACTTTCTCTGGCAAATTCAGTATGAGAAGTGATTTGTATAACTTTGGCTGTCAGTTTTGAGCCCCAGCATATGATTTGCCAAACTCTCCTTTCCCTCTGCTATGAGATTCATAATATTCCAGGAGGAGGTTCCTCTATCAACCTGAGTTCTAGAGAGAAAAACGACATGGAAAGGACCTGCAGCCCACCTGAGTGCATATGTCATGTGAGCAAGTAGGTGTTTGTCAAAAGCCATTACGGATTGCTTGTTACTGCTGCACGAGCTAACTTCTCCTACCTGACATAACACGTGACAAATAACCCTCTAGAAACACTGAGCATACATACGCTCACTAGCCAGGTATTAGCTTTTCCTACTACACTCTGCCAATAGTTATTTTCACCGTGTTTAATCTTTTCTAACTTATGGCTCAAAAAAGGATACCTCACTTTAATACATGTGATTTTGATTAATGATGCTTCAGATGACATGTTTCATGTAACAGGTTTATGAACCATTTAGATTTTTTCTTTTTTTGATTTTCTTCTTCATATCCTTTGCCCGTTTTTTGATTAGTCTGTATTTTCTTCTTGAGTTTTAAGAATGCTTAAAATATGCTAAAGATACTATTCTTTATCTAGCCTACCTTCCACATTCTTTTTCCAGTGTGCATTTTTTTAAAATCTTATTTGGGGTTTGTAGAATTTTTTGAATTTATGGCTTCATATCTTTTGTCAGTTTGGGAAAATTCTCTGCCACTCTCTTGTCAAATATTGTTTTACTCCATTCTCTTTTTTCCTATACTGTGACACTAAATTCACAAATGTTAGGTTCTTTCCGCTATGCTCCATTTGTCTTTTATGTATTTTTTCCTATCTTTTCCATCATTTTTTCTCTGCCTGTGCATTTTTAGTTAACCCATCTTCCAGTTCACCAGTTCTCTCTTTAGCCTAGTCTGCTTCTTATCTCCTTTTTAAGTTCTTAATTTCAGTTTTTACATATTTTATTTCTAAAATTTTTCTTTTTCTTTTTTATAGATTCCAGTTCTCTGCTAAAATTCTCCATCTGTCATTATTTTCTGTTACATATTAATCACAGTTGTTATAAAGTCTGATAACTTCAGTATCTGTGTCTCCTGGAGATGTTTCCTATTGTCTGTTTTTCTCTTGGTCCCATCTCCTGATATGTCTGGTAATTTTTTTGAGTGCTAGACATTTTATATGAAAAATTGAAGATGCTCTAGATGGTGCTATCTTCTTCCAGAGAGGATTTAATTTGCTTCTGGCAGACAGTGGGGCAGATGACAGTAGGTAGGCTGTAGTCTCTATAAAGTTTAGTCTGTTTCTGCCTTATTCATAGGACTTTCCTACAGAAAATGTGGCATGGTTAATAGGCCTGTCATCCTTGGCAGGTCATGGATGTCAATTTTCTTCTCCTTAATGCTGAGACTGTGATAGACTCTGCCTAACACCTCTGACCTTTATCTGCTGTGCTCTGCTTGCTTTCCCAGACTTTTAGCTTATGAATCAGCAAATACCCTGAGGGGGAAAGTGATGAGACTAGAGGCTCATCTCAGGGCTTTTACCTTCTTTCCTGTATATGGGGCCTGCAAGTCCTGGTTTTCTTGGAAGTCTGGTGCCTCCAAATAGATTTATCAGAAGTCATGCAGTCTCACTTGTTCTCAGTGGAAAAGTAGATGTGATTGAAGCTAGTTTTTTCATAGCTGGAAGTGAAAGTTGCTTTCAGTCTTTTTACTTTGTTGATACTATTGTTTTGCTAAGGGATGGATTTTTGGACTGTCAGATTTATCTTTTTCTGTATGGTTTGTTGCGTTGCTCTCGGGCTCCAAAATGTTTTTTAAAAGCCAAGTTTATAGGAATAGTCATCTAAATTTTATTCCAGTGTTTTTGTATCTGTATGTTTAATGACTAATTTTGGCATGAGACATGAGGTAAAGATCCAACCTTATTTTCTCCCACACGGCAAGGGCATTTGTCCAACACCAATAATTGAGTAATCCATCTTCTGTGACGATCAGAAATATAATCTTTTTTTTTGTTAAGTATATGGTGTCTCATTAATATTTTAATTTTCACTACTTTACTTACTAGTGAGGTTATATACATTTCATGTATATTTATTGATTGTTTGCTTTTTCTTCTTTAACTTTTCTGTTTCTTATCCATTTAAAAATTGTAGTTATATGTTTATACTGATCTTTCATATTACTGTTGGTATTTAAATAATTCTACATATGCCATTAATTTTTCACGTTTGTTTCAGTGCCTTATTGTTCTGTGCTGTCCTCAGCTTATCAGTAGGGATGCTAGTGACTAGAAGCGCCTGGGGCACTGACCTGGGCCTGTACTGCCTGTGCCGATCCCTGACAGAGCCGGTGTTGTGGGTGTACTTGCCCTTGTGGTTCTTATTATGATTACAAGATACACCTCGGCAGCAAGTATCGAAAAACAGAATTTACTACTCACAGATTCTGGAGAGGACACGACACGCCTAGGGCCACACAGCAGAAGTTGGAGGGGGGTGGGAGGGAGGGGGTGAGGGGGAGAGAGAGAGAGAGAGAGAGAGAGAGAGAGAGAGAAGGAGGGCCTGGAGTTCTGTAATTGTGCACATGTGCGTCTGTAATTGTGCGCATGTGCGTCTGGACTTTATCTGTTGTTTGATTCTAACAGTTGAAAACATGTAACATTTATATTGCGATCACAATGTAACTAATGCTAATTGAAGAATCAGTATGCTAGGCCTACCTTTTTCTCTGCAATAACACATTTTTAAGAATTATGGCATATATTCACTCTATATTTTCCTTTTTGTGTGTGTGTGTAAAACTTTAGCTGTTTAGCTGCTACCTTTAGCTGTTAGCTGCTAGCTGCTTGGCCCGTTATGCTCTTTTTGTTTTTTAAAAAAGACCGGCCTTAGCTTTTATAGCTCTACTGTTGAAATCTGCAGGTAGTGTAGGCCTTACTTTGCTCTGGACATCATTGTACATATTAACACTTTGCAGGCGGGGAGATCGCTGTACCTTTTGTTCAGTTTCTTTTTTTTTCTGTGAACCTAAACCTGCTCTGAAAAATACAGTCTTATTAAAACAACAACAGAAACAATATTGCAGATGGGTGTTTGGAGCCTTTGATCAACTTACATGCTGCTGATGTTGGAGAGACCAAGAGGCACGTTCTCTCTAAATAACGTCTCTGAAACCAGAATGAGTTAGAGGCAGCACAGAGTAGTAGCTGTTCATTAAACGCCTGTGACTTGTGTAGTACGTGCCATGGCACATCTTCCTGTGGGTAAATACTTTTTGTGCACGTAGAAATCTCTTTAATTGAGATTTAGAAGCTTGGAGTAGGTGAGTGGACTGAATGCTCACCGGCCCTGCTCAAAACCAGTGTTTTAGAGAACAGAAAGCTTAGGGGACTAATGGATGGGTTCTCTCTGTTGCCAATGTGGATGCTCTTTGATGGTGTTAATTGCCCAGATGGTTTGTTTCTTTTGCATTTGCATTTAGTTATTTTGAAGAACAACGTTTGCATTTCAGGGATCCGTTGGTAGAGTATTCATTCTGTTCATTTCCCTAATCAGCTAGATTTTTCCATTTATTAAAAGTTGAGGCTGTGGATGGCTGGAGGAGAAAAAGGTAAAGCGAATTAGCAAGCGTTTTGAATATTGTAGTACACGGCACTGCTGGCTCTTATTTTTGCAAATGCATCAAACAATACCTGCTGCTGGCACAACAGCTGTCAATGACATGATGTCCGCTGAGGCTGGGGACAGGGGTGGCAGGGGTGGGGGGCGTGGGGTGCAGCTTTGGGCTTTTCTTCCTGAGAATAACTAGGGAGTTGCAGGAACGGACATTTTTGATCATGAGTGAGTGTGTGGAGGGTGGAGGGGAGTCAGACCAGGAGCCAGGTGAGCCAATGGGGGCCTTTTGCTGCTGTTGCGGGTGAGTTGAGGGCCAGCCTCAAGGATAACACCCTGAGCAGGAGAGGAGGGACAAGGTCAGGTGGAGGAGACGCTTGGAGGGTACAGGCGAGTGTGGTGCTGGTGTGTGGGTTTGCTAGTTTCCAAGGCTGATGTAACAAATGAGCACAAATGTGAAGATTTAAACAGCAGAAATTTACCCTCTCACGTATCTGACGGCTAGAAATTCAAAATCAAGGTGACAGCAGGTTTGTCTCCCTCTGAGGGCCTTAGGGGAGGACCCTTCTTGCCTCTTCCAGCTTCTGGCAGCCCCAGGTGTTCTTGGCTCATGGCAGCATCACTGCAGTCTCTGTCTCCATCTGCATATGGCCTCCTCCTCCTGTGTGTCTGTCTAAGATCTCCATGATGATCTCATCTCAAGATCCTCAACTTGTTATATCTGCAAAGACTGTTTCCAAATAAGGTCACATTCACAAGTACCAGGGATTAGGGCTTGGACACACCTTTTGGGGCGGGGGTGGGGGGACACAATTCAACAACAGGCAGTTAGTGGGAAGGTGAGGAAGAGAGGATGTGGTTGAGACACCTGAGTAGAGGGGATTCTTCTCAGAAGAGGGCTCTGGGGGCAGAGCGTACCAAGGGAAGGCCCTGAGCGACTTCCAGAGATGAAACTAATCTTTAAAGGCTCATCGTTGCCTGTGATGCCATCTTTCTGGGTTCATCCTGCACCCCAACTGGACGTTTTGTCCTGCCTCTGATGGTAGCCTTCTGGCTGGTTTCCTACCTGTGGCCCTGCTTTTTCCCAGAACTGCCGATGCCTTGTTGCTCTTTAACCGCAGTTTATTTAACAGTAGTTCATTGTAGCACAATCTACATACGGGAAAGCGAACAAATTCTAAACAAACAGCTGGGTGACTTTTCAGAAATCCACACACCTGCAATCGTCCCACTCAGGAATGACACAGAGCATCCTCATCTCCATGGTGAGGCTCCTCTTCTCTGTTCTGCAGAGTCTCTGCCCATCACAGGCAGCCGCTGCTCCGATTTCTGTCCCCACAGCTCAGCCTGGCCAGCACTGGGACTTCGGTGGAGTCACACAGTGCTCTGGGACCTGACTACTTGCACGTGATGTGATGGTTTTGAGATTTACTCGTGTTCTGTGTATCACTAAGTTGCTTTTCTCTCATTTTTTATAGCTTTATTGAGGCATAATTCTGATATCATATAGTCTACCCATTTGAGATGTAGTCCTAAATGGTTTTTGGCATATGCCATTATGAAATTGTTTAAATATGGTAAAATTCCCATAACAAAATTTCCCATTTTAACCATTGTAAGCACTGTATAATGCAGTGGTGTGTATTACGTTCATGGTTCCGTGCGGAAGCCACTGCTGTCTCGTTCTACACCTGTTCCATCACTGCACATAGCCTACAACTGCTTTCCCATTCTTCCCCCCTCAGTCACCGCGACCTCTAACCTACTTTCTGTCTCTATGCGTCTGCTTATTCTAGCTTTGTCACATAGGTGGCATCATATAGTATTTGTCCTTTCGTGTCTGCCTTCCTCGCTGAGCATCATGTCTTCAAGGTTCACGTGTCAGAATTTCACTCTTTAATTTAAAAGAATAGTAGTGCATGGTATACACACACCCCATTTTGTTTATCCCTTTATCTGTTGAGGGACCTTTCGGTGGTTTCTGCCTTTTGTCTCTTAAAGATAACACTGCTATGAACATGTGTGAACAAGTATCTGTTTGAGTCCCTGGTTGCCATGCTTTGGGCATGTGCTTACTGGCAGAATTGCTGGGTCACGTGGTCATTTGATGTTTAGCTTTCTTTTTGAGGAACCACCGAACTGTTTTCCCCAGTGGCTGCACCATTTTACGTTCCCACCAGCCACGTAGAAGGGTTCCAGTTTCTCTACTTCCTTGCCAGCACTTCAATGTCTTCCTTTCTTTTCTTTAAAAATAAACATCCTAGGATAGGTGTGAAGTGGTTTCTCATTGTGGTCCAGATTTGGGTTTCCCTCTTGGCTGATGCTGTTGAGCATCTTTCCATATGTTTATTGGTCATTTGCACGTCTTTGGCTAAGTGGTTTTTTATGCTTGCAGTACTGCAATGAGATATAATTTACACTTGGTGAAATACATAACTCTTTAAAGCCTGGCTCAATGAATTCTGACCAATGAATATATACATATAAATATCACCCAGATAAGACATATGGTGTTTCTATTACCCGGAAAGTTCTCTCACACCCCATTCCAATAATCCTGCTCACTTTTTTTTTAAATCGCTGTAGATTAACCTTGCCTGTCCTCGGATTTCATAAAATGGGATCAGACAGCACGTACTTTTTGTGCCTGGAGCATCCGTTCGATGTGACGTGTCTGAGATCTGTCAGTGCTGTTGTGTGTGTCAGGACTCAGTGCTTTTGGCTGCAGAATAGTGTTCCTAAATTTGAGTTTAGCGGGGCATGCTCACCCAGTGTCTCCCTGAATATGTGGAAGTTTGTGACTTTTGGCTGTGATGACTAAAGCTGCCCCCAACATTCTCGTACTCGTCTTTATGTGGATAGAGACCTTGCTTTCCCCCGGAATATAACCTGTGAGTGTCACAGACAGGCATGTGCTGAGCTTGATCAGACACTGGCTGTTTTCCAGTGTGGCAGTTCCATTTCACACGCCCGCCTGCGGGGCACACACGAGTTCCACACCCTCACCATCGATAGGTGTTGTCAGTCTTTTTAATTTTAGTCTTTCTGGTGGGTGTGTGGTGGTATGTCAGTGTGGGTTTAATTTGCTTTTATCTGATGACTAATAATATCAAGAACCTTCACATTTGGAAAAGGTTATAATTTGAATTTTTTACATGAAAAAAAGTCAAGTTAGAAGACATTAATGAACACCTGGAGAACGGACATTGCAAGGCTCAGAATCCGGCGTTGAAGCCGTCCGCCCTGACAGCTGTGAGTCAGACAGACAGACGTCAGTGTCAGTTTTCATCTTTGATCACGAAAGCGCTGCCAAATCAGTTAAAATAGGGCAGGGGTGGGGTGTGTGCGGGGGTGTCCAGTATTTAATGACTATTTTGAAAAGAGAAAGAAGATGGCAAGGCCCTCCCCTTTCACCTGAACTCACGTCTGAGAGGCAGGTTTTAGAAGGAAACCCTGATCACGATGCATCCCATTAAAGACCTTCAGTGGCTGCCTCCCAGCTTCAGACACAGTCTAGACTCCTTAGCCCCCCTGTGCCAACCCTTCATGACTTCATGACCTGTCCCTTTCCTCTGTGAGCAGCCGGGTGAATCTACTTCCCCATGTGCCAGTTCCCAGCCTTTGCACATACTCATCTGCTGTTTGGAACGCTGTCCCCATCTCCCTGGCACCACTGGGGCGCCTGTGTAAGGTTTGGCTAACGAGGCTCAGCTGGGTCAGTGCCAGCCCCACCCCCAGCCTGGACCAGTTTCCAGTCCACATCCTCCCTAGCCTCCTGGGAAAGGGCTGCTTGTCTTGTTTACGTCCCTGTCTCCTTTCCCCAGACTGAGTGTCCCAAGGGGAGGGGCTGCCTGGTTTCAAAGTTTTTCTCTTCTTCTCAGAACCCAGTCCCGGTACTTTTGGACTGCCGGTACCAGTGGGGTGGTGAAGCCGGGTTCCGAAAGCCACATGACTCTCTTGCTCCGGGACCTGCTTCCCATTGGTCTGTTTTGTCGTGTGCTAATATTCCTAAATCTCTAAGGCAGGTACAAACCACAGTCTTATGATCTTACCTGCTCGCTGTGACCGCTCCCAGTGGGACCAGCGATGACTCAGGGTGAAGAATCAGCGACTGGGCATGCCAAAAAAAGGACACACCTCCCCATTAAAACAAAAACTAGTGAAAGCAAAAGTTAATAGGAAAAGCAAACCAAGCTTTGTTTCTGGCATCCCTGAGGAGAAACTGAGGTGCCCAGGTACAGCGATGGCCACTGATTGTCACTGTCCACCTGACAGCCCACCCTGCTAGTTGGCGTGTCTCACACTTTATGTCCTATAGACCAGCAGGGGCTGACAAAAATGCAGAGTCTGACTCACCAGGTCTGGGCTGGGGCCTCAGCTTCTGCATTCCTGACATGTTCCCAGACAATGGACTTCTGGCTCCTGGACCCCTCTTTGAGTGGCTAGAGTTGAAGTGAAGCAATCAGAACACAGTCATGCGGTTATTTGGGGGAACAAGTGGCCAGGGTGTCAGGTCTCCACCCATTGGAGACTGGGTCGGATGGTACAACATTATGCCACACCACAGGACACAAACCAGCAGTCGTGGCTCACAGACCCAAGATTCATGGAAAAATTGCCCTGCAGACAGTTGCAGAGTTTGACTGGTACAGAGGAACATGTTGTGAGAGAGCCCACAGCAGGCCAGCTGGGTGGGAGCTCTGGAGGGGGAGACCCTCGGCGGAGTGGGCTCGGCATCCAACAAGCGTTCAACCTTGGATGCTGACGTAACGGGCAACTTGGATGCCTTTCTTGAAACTTTACAGAGTGTTTTTGCAAGGAATTCATAAAGCTGTTTACAATCTGTAGATTTTGATAGGTCCAGTTTGTTTTTCATTTATTGATTGCATACTTGGTTGTGAAATTTATCCCCCCAACTCCAGAAAGGGATAAACCCGGCGTCGTCTCTTTTGTGTTGTTTTCTCCCAAACTACACTCTTGGGGCCTACTGCTTATGCAAGAGGCTGGGAAGCTGTATCTGAATTTTTTGTCCTTAAAATTTTTAAAACTTATGATTATTAAATGGAAGTATCCATAAGAAGAAAAAAATGGGACTTTTTACTCCAGAAAACTGTAAAGAAGTCACCCATGACATCATTCAGAATCAATCATTACTGAAATCTTCATGCATTTCTTCCTAGGTTTTTTTTTAATGCATTGTTGATAGATAATTTTATAAACTTGCTTATTAAAGTATATATGTCTTCATTTTATTATAATTTAAGCCTTTCCTCATGACTAAAATTCTTCATGCACCTCTTTTTTACTCTTGTTTGATCACATATAAGGTTGTATAGTAGAAAATGTTCTTTTACTTTTTTTTCTAATTTCAAGAGAAGATTATTGAAAAAAGAAAAAAAAATAGCATTGGTCTCATGCCTTCTGAGAATATAGTGAGTCCTGGCTTAAGCTGAAAGGGGAAACTTCCTTAGCTGTTTGTGGCATTAATTATCTCACTGTACCTACATATTTTCTAGTAGATCACAATGTTTGATTATTAAGGAAATGCTAGAACATTTTATTGAGTGGCATATTTCTTTATAGAAATATATACGCAACCTTAATCTGAGGATCCAATTGTCAAGACAGAAACATTGTTTGTTGATATGTATGGGTTTCAGAAGATTGTGATTGGGTGTTATCAATAGTCATCTGTCCTTATGACTGTTTGTTTGTATTACCTAATGCTGCCTTTATCCTCTCAGTTTCTGGCTCAGGAACTCAGGGGCAGCTTGGCTGTGCAGTTCTGACTCAGGGTCCCTCATGAGGTTGCCATCAGATGTTGGCAGGGGCTGTGCAGTCTGAAGGCTGGACTGGGCTGCAGGGCCTGAGCCTGTGGTGGGTCTCGCCCAGCTCCTTGCCATGTGGCACACCCTGCACAAGCCCTTCCTCATGGGGAGGGGTTCTGTTCCATTCCGTTTTTCTGTATTTTGCTCTTCTGGCTGTTCTTTCTCTTTAAAGTTCTCTGTTGAGCTTTTTATATTCATCGTAAAAATTCCAGGCTTCCCTTCAGATAGATGAAGTGAATAAGCAGTGAGAGGGACACGCCATCATTATTGACAGTTGCTGCCTTCAGGTCCCTTGTTAAACAGGCGTGGTTTCCTATCCCTGAGCGCTGGTGGGATGGCTGTGTGGAAACCACGGCTAGTGCTGGGAAACTTAGACACGCCTCTGACACACGCACACACACATGTGCACACATGCACACATGTTGAGTTTGAAGAGAGACTGTAGTTGAATAAAGTAGTTTCCTGAAATGACAGTCTAAAGTGACAAATCCAAACAAGAGGTTTGCAGTGATAATAAAATTCACATCTTATGCACAATTTAGTCTAAAGCAAAGTCGTTCTCAATTATGACAGCCTTGAATATTTATCTACTCCTTATCCAAAGTTCACTAGGTGAGCCCTGCCTCTGTAAGAATTCTGATATATTTTATACATGTTATCTTTTGTAATTTTTTTCCCTAATCTAAAACAATTTATTAACCATCTCTTTATTTGAAGCAGAAAAGCATGAATGAAAATATAAATATCACCTGTAACTCCATTGCCAAAATGACTATTGCTATCATGAAAAAATGTATGTGCCTTGAATGGACATTGAGATGGATCCAAAATATACAATAAGCTCTTAAAACATCCTCTCTTAGGTGCCTTGAAGGTAGCCAGTTAACATTTTTATCTCCCTTTAGAAAAACGAAAGATGTTTTATGAACATAGCCATTGCAAGAGCCATGCACACAGTTTAGAAGTTCACACAAAACTAGGTCATATCATACCACATTCCGACCTGTGGTTGTTATTATTATTATTATTATTATTTTTACTTAGTATCCCACAAAGATCTTTTCACATCAACACCTGCATTCCAGCCTCATTCCCGTTGGGGACGACATAGGGTCCCGTAGCACGTGGTTAACCAGTCATCATCTCGATGTATATTTGGGTTGTTCTCAGGCTTTTGCAATTACAGATCTTTATATAGATCTCTTGACATACTTTTGATGTCCCTGAAATGAATTCCTTGGGGTTGAATTCTTTTTTTTTATTGCCTTTTATTTATTTATTTTTAAATGCAATCTTTTAAATATTTTTTCCATTACCATTTAGTCCCCTTATTTCTTCCCCTCCCACCCCAGGGTCAAATCCATGAGCCCACTTTCATTTTCTTTGCTTTTGGCTGTTGCTTTCACGTCTGTATTTTTCAGCTCTGGATCTGGCAGCACCAGCCTCGAGTGATACTTAACCACATGAAAGGCAACTCTCCTCTTTGAGGTTTCCCTAGGACCTTAGATAATTTCCAGACGTGAGTGTGGAAGTCAGATAACAAGCGCAAAGCTCATGCCACCTTGTGTCGGCTTCTCGGTTTAGAGTAAGCTGAGTACTGTGAGACTGTGAGAATTGGGTGGCACTGAAACATTTCAGGGACATTTCATTCCTTCAACAAATGCTTTTCGGGTGTCTTGTCACTTCAGGTGTAGATGTCAGGCACTGGGGAAGCAAAGTTAAGGAGATGTGCTCATCTTCCGGTGAGGAGTGGTGTATACAAGGCAGCCCAATGAGAGCATCAGAAACTGGGTGAGAAGGGGCTTGAACCCACACTCGCAGGAGGATTGGACGTGTGCCAGGCAGACGATATGGGAAGCCTGTGGGTTGGGAGGAAGGGCGGTCTAGGCAGAGGCCACTGCAAATGCGCAGGCTTGGAGGCGTGGGAAACCGAGCCTGGGATTGGCGCTGGGGGGAGCCCAAACCCTGGCCACATTGTGTGGCCACGTGGGAGTGTTCAGCGTCGATCCAATTCCACTTCTGGAATTTACTTTCTCATCATGGCGCTTAGTTATAAACAAGATTATTGACACTTTGCCTAACACACTTCATCCAACAAATTGCACTCAGGCTAATGGCAATGCACGGCCTCCTTTTAGAAATACATCTCTGGCAGACCCGACTTCCTAAATTCTTCCACGAAGCCACACAAACAGCCCCCATTCCTGTCCGTGGTATTATTATGGGGGAAGATGTTTCATGGATTTTCAACTAACTGGAGTTTATCTCTTGCTTCTGAACTTAAAAAAAATTATATTACAGATGATGAAATTTTTTCTCGCGTTTGAACATGAGTAATATCCTTTTCCTTTTGGATGATCGGGATTAATTACTCCATTATTGTGTCATCTGCCTGTGCGTTTGTGTTGCTTCTTCCCTTGGCTGTTCGTCAGCTTCCGTTTCTTCTGCCTGTGCCCCTCCTCCCCTCTTCACAGTGATTTACATGTTGTTATAAAACCGTTTCCTAATGAGAGTGTTATTAATGTAAACATCATGTTGGCTTACTTGTTCTTCATTGTGAGTTAAAATCATGTAAGGTCCTTATAAATAAAGCTTTGTTTTAAAGAATTCTAACTGTACAGAAACAGAGAGTAAAAAATGAAAATATTTCTTCCGGAGTGTTCCTTCCACACCTACCCTGTATTCATCAGGGGTCTCCAGAGAAACAGAACTGATAAAATGTGTATGTGTGTCTAACTACATATATTTATAGATATCTGTAGACACACACAGCCACGGGTTCATTTTAAGGAATTGGTTTAGGCAATTGTGGAGGCTCAGCAAGTCCCAAATCCTCAGGGTGGACTGGCAGGCTGGACACCTAGGAAAGAGTTCGAATTCAAATCCAAAAGCAGAATTCCTTCTTATTCTGTTCTATTCAGGTCTTCGACTGATTGTGGATGAGGTTCATCCACACCATGGAGAACCATCTGCTTTACTCAACATCTACTGATTTAAATGTTAATCTCATCTCAAAAGTACCTTCACAGAAACATCTAGAATAATGTTTAACCAAATATCTGGGTACATTTAAAATTATGACACATAAAATTAACCATCACACACCCTCTGTTCCCATTCCTTTTATGGAGGATGTTACTCTTAATGTGTTAACCCACTTAGATGATGATCACTTTTATTCCTTCCCCACCCCTTTAATCTGTATGTACTAAGTGACGTTATAAGAATCTTGGTGCTATGCCATCCTTCCTGCAAGGAATGAGGCTTTGGTTTTTATTTTTGTTTTTTGAAGTACAAACACAAGTTTTAAATAGAATCACCTCAATTTACTATTATTATTTTTATTTAATTTTATTTTATTTATTTATTTATTTATTTATTGGTGTTACTCTGACTTTTCTATGGTGTATAGACTTTGAAAATTGGGCTTGTGTGTGTGTGTGTTTAAGATTTAATTTATTTATTTTTAGAGAGAGGGGAAGGGAAGGAGAAAAAGAGGGAGAGAATTGATAATGGGAGAGAGAAACATCAATCAGCTGCCTCTCACATGTGTCCTGACCGGGACCAAACCTGCAGCCCAGGCATGTGCCCTGATGGGAATTGAACCAGTGACCTTTCCCTTCACGGGCGACGCCCAAACAATTGAGCCACACTGGTTAGGGCTGGGATTGTGTTTTGAGAGCCTAGAATTTCTAGCTGACCTCTAATAGGGGTTTTCATTTGTAGGTAGCTTACTTATATATTTTTGATAATAATATTTTATTTTTATGAACATTTTACCTCTAATTTAAGGAAAAACTATTTGTGGTTTCAGCAAGGGAGCCCTCTGCGAGTGGGCTTCTGTGGATGCAGCGAGTGGACAATATTTGCCTTTGTGATTAAGTCCCTTGTTAGTTTTTCTGGGGAGACCACAGTCAGGGGGTTGCCAAAGGTTGTACCTCTTCTTCCACCTTTCTGTTGGGGGCACAAAGATGCACCCGTTAAAACAAAGAATTGAAACTATAGCTAAACACTACTTTTAAATATGGCAGGGATTTTCAACTAGTGTGCTGTGGCAAACTGGTGTGCCACAAGAATTTTTAAAATGTGCAATAACTGACCATTTAGCCAGGGCACTGACCCCTTAAATTGTCAAATAAAAAAATGACAACAGCCAACACAACCACAGCCTTCCGGTGTGAATGAATCAAAATGATGCCTATTTTTTTTTTGTCACAACAGCAACAAATATATTTTTTGGTTTGCTGCAGAATTTTAGTAACTAGTTTATGTGTACCATGAGATAAAAGAAGGTTGAAAATCGCTGACCCATGGGAACGTCAGACTTTTAGAACAGACCCTCAGAAGGTAGGATAAAGGTAGTGATTTTAATCATCATGTCAGTTTCTGTGGGCAGCCTCAAATTTCCACTAGAGGTTTTTATGGAACTTTCACTCAGGGGGCATGATTCACTTTCTTAAATCATTGCCAGTGGTGACCGAACTTAATCTCCAGTCCCTCCTCCCCAGGGGGTTGGGAGGGTGGGGCTGAAAGATCTAACCCTCTAATCCTGTGGTAGGTATTCTAGAGACTAGCCCCCATCCTGAAGCACCGCCCCCCACCATGAGTCATCTTATTAGCATATAAAAACAGTGAATTCTAAGGGATTGAGGAGTTCACTGCCAGGATGGGGGACAAAGACCTAATAACTTTTTATTATACCGCATCCCCCAACTTGTCTCCCTAACTGGTCTACCTGCTTCCATCCTGGTCTCCTAGGGCCTCTTTTCCACCTAGCAGCCCGAGTCATGCAGACGGTTGGCACTGACTGCTCAGAATGCTCCCATCACACTGCACAAACCCCCGCGCTCCTGTTGTGGCTTCCCAGGACCTGTTGCTGCCTTCACTTCCTCCTTGCTCACTTCTGCTCCGCAGGCCTCCTGGCTGGTCTCTGGGAGGGCTAGGCGTGTCTTCTGCCTGGACCTTTCCCTCCATGTCCCCTGCTTGTTTCTTTACCTCCTCTTTTCAGTGTCTCCCCGGGAGTCCACCACAGCACCCCATTTGAAACTGAGCTGCCCCTTCCCTGCACTCAGCCACCTCCCTTAGCCTAGTGTGCACTCTAACACGCTATCACTCACAGGTTAGGTCTGCAGCTGACGTCCAACCCCCTCCCCCGAGGAGGCGAGCCCCATGTAGGCAGGGATCTTGGGTCTCTGGTGTTTCCCAGGCACTCGTAGTCCACGCTCAGTGAACATTTGAGAATGAACAGACTGCTGGATTGCTCTAAACTGCCGCTGAGAACTGGGACTGCGGGTCCTCCTGGTCCAACCCCTGGGGGGCAGGGGGGCACGCCTGGCTCTGCAGGGGTGATGCTCGGGCTCTGCTCCTCTGACCCACTTGCCTCTTTATTTCTAGACCGGCCTTATTGTCGCCTGCTACTACGGCTTTGTGGATACTGTGGTGGTCTTAGCAGAGTGCCCCCACGTTGACGTCAACTGGCAGGACAATGAGGGGAACACGGCCCTGATCACAGCTGCGCAAGCAGGTAAGGCCCGGATTTTCCTTTGCCCCCAGAGCCCAGGCTGGAGAGCAGCTGTCAGGGTGTGTGCGGGGGTCCTGCACACAACTTCGGCTTGTGACATTACTGTAAAGAAGGAAATTGAGCAGAAATCCTGTTTTACTGCTAGGAGGGACAAGAAAAGGTCGATGAGTGTGCGCACACATCTTCTGTGCATCAGGAACAGTGTAGAGTTTACCCGCCAGCGCAGAACTCAGAACGTGGCAGACCTAACCCGCAAACTGCACTGGAAGTCCTGCCTCATTGTCACTTCACCTGGAGCATTGCACCTGCCCCAGCTGGAGATGTGGAACAGAAAGATGCTGGTGAGCTCACCAGCAGAAGAGACATAATCGTGTTAGTGATAGTTAACATGTATAAAAGTAGCCATATTTACAAGGTCACCTTGCGTTTTGCCAGTAGCTACTTGCTGGAGTGTGTCAGTGTAACAAGGTGGGACCATTGGTGAGATACCAGAGGCGTACTTAGGCCGACATCACCGAGCGCACCGTGGCGCTCCTCTTCCAGAACTGCATGCAGACATTTTTTTTGAGACAGGGCAGCTGTGCTTGTCGCTTCAGGAGCCACTTCATTTGTGGTATTAACCAGTTTGGTAACCGACCACTTTCAAAATTCTTGGTTTCCAAGATGACATTTGTCGCATCACGCAGGTTCTCAGTCGCAAAGAAGCTGTTTCTGGCTGAGCTCAGAAGAACAGGTATGAGCACCTCACCTGTCGGGAGTTGTTGGGACTCCGACTCGGTCAGGGCTAAGAAGCTGGAGAAAATGCGGCAAACCACACTGCACGCTGATTATGGAAAGTAAACATCTGCTGCTGCCCCCAAAGAGACCTGCCTGTCCCATCCTGCATCACCAGCTCCTGTGTCAAAGCCAGCGGGGGTGACCGAGCAGGGAGCCCAGGGACGGTGGAAAAGCCAGCGTCTAGCAATTTCACTACCCGTAGCAAGAAGCAGCTTGTGCACTCTGCCTTTCAATCAGGACGGGTGGGGTGGAGAAGGGCCCCAGCTCACAGGGGTGGGGCTGTTAACACACAGTTCTCTTCATCAGATTCAGGGTGTGAAGCTTCTTTTCATCAGATTCAGGGTGTGAAGCTTCACCTCCGCAGAAGTGAAGCTCGCCAGGCTTGAAGAGCCTAGGTGCACAAAGCCCTGAGCTGCAGAAATGTAAATGAATTCGTGAGGCGTTTAGTGATCATTGGCCGTCGTTCATTACCTCCGACTGTAATGCCAGGAATCGGGCCAGGGACAGTGGTGTGGGAGTCATGGGCAGCTCTGCCCTTGAGCAATTCTCCAGTTAAATAGCCATCTGAGGGAGCTCTGATGGAGGGTGCCCTCGGTGCCGTGGGGTGAGGACACCCCATCTAGCCTCGTGGTTTAGGTGGTTTGTGAAAGAGAGGTGGGTGCTCGAGCTGGGTGGTGAAGAAGGCAGAGGCAGGGTGGCCCAGCCAGTGTGTCCCAAAGCCACAGGGCCCAGAGGGAGCCTGGCAAGCCTTAGGAATGGCATAGGTTAGTGTGGCTGTAGGACTTCTTGTGTCTGGGACAGATGAGAAGTGGCCCTTTGAGGACGCAGAGGACGGCTCATCAAGGGTGTAGATCAAATGTGAGGGAGTGCACTTGAGTGGCATGAGGCAGGTGTGAGGTGATGGTTGTCAGATGGTCCTGGTGGGCCCAAAGGTGGTTTCAGAGGCACAGAAGGCACCAGAGCAGTGAGACTGAAAGCTCAGGTCTGGGCGGTTGTGACATTGGCAGTAGAGGGCACATGGGTCTGGCCCGGCTTTCAGCCCTTGGGATGGGGAATGGCGCTCACTGCAAAGAGGCGTACCTGAAGGATGGGCTCCATTTTGCTCAGGCCATTGAAATGCCGAGGCGGCGACACTCGAGGTCTTGTTGGATAGCATGTGGGCGTGCGGAGCATTTCGAGTTCTCAGGTGCCCCTGATGCTGCTGGTCTGGGGACCCCTCCTTAGAGGTTCTCATTTTAAATGGTCACTGGGGGAGCCTGTCAGTGGGCACTAAAGCCAGGGGAGTCACAGACCCACGGTAGATGTCAGAGGGACCCAGAGCCGTCACTAAATCAAAGTGAGAATAAAGGAAAGCACCTGAGGCCCTGCTGCCTCCCCAGCTTCATGTCTAGTGCACGTGGGGAAGGGGAAGTCCTTTGTGTCCAGGGGTGCATTTTCGAGGGGGACGTACCTGGCTGGGAACAAGTGGAGCTCAGCTGGCTAAACTGAGGAGCTGATGGGGGGGGTGAGCAGGAGGACTATGAGTAGAAGAGGGGCAGAGTTAAGGGGCAGGACCCTGGAGCGAGTTGCCCTGAAAGAGGGCTGCCTCTCAGAAGCCATAACCTGAGAAATCTGAGTGAGCAGGCCCCTCGGGTAGGACGTGGGTGGTGAGTAAGTACCCTGGGGTAAGTATCCTGCTCTGTTCCCTGCACCTGGGTCCCTGCTGAGCCACACTGGAGACGTGAGGGCTGATGGACCAGGCAGGTTTTGGAGGTCATCCTCCCTGCAAAAGCAGGGCAGAGAAGGAGACAAAGTTTGCCCAATAGGCTCTTAGAAGTCAATCGCTTCATCGGAGGGCATGCGTATTTTCAATGTGCACATTTACGTGGCCGTGGCCAAGTGGCCTTTAGAAAAGTGGTACCAATTCCTACTTTCCACTGAGGCCCTAAGGATGTTCCTGCTGCCTGTGGACTTGATCACTTTTCAGTGTTTGCTGATCCCAGACAGACTTTCTTATTGCTTGCCCGATTCTCCCTGGAGCCTGGGATCTGTTTGACAGTTTGGATGCAGCATCCTGAGTGCCCAGTGAAACGCACTCAACAAGGAGGAAACTGCCTTCTCTTGCACCATGACATTTCTGAAGGTGATAGTTGGAAGGTTGCTTCATTGGGTGGCTCCGTGACGCCAGGACCTGGGGCCAGCTTCTCAGAAATGCTCTTGACCTTTTTCCCCACATGATCCCAAGAAAGCCCTGGCAGCCCCAAGCACCATGGCTTCCCGCAGCCACACAAGAAAGGCCTGGAGAAGGAGGAGCAAATCTTTGTTGTGTTTTGTTCTCTAAGATGGGAAAACATTTCCAGAAGCCTCCAGCAGTTTCATTTTCTCCTCACGGCCAGGCCACATTACATGACCTGGGTCAGAACGAGCGTCTGGCAAGGGAGGTGGAATGACCTCAACTGATTGGTTCTAGGTCAACACTGGCCCCAGCAGAGTCTGTGGGGTTGAGGAAAACCTTAAAGCCAACCACATGTTCCTGGTATTTGCTGTTGCAAGTGTGTTGCACGTCTGACAGTTGGTGGTCCCAGCTTTCTACAGGACGCAGCATTTGTAAGAATCAACTAGGATGCGAATGCTGTGATCTGCCTGTTGCCTGTTCTCTACAAAGTCTGAAATTCCTGGGCTACTTAACGCACAATAAAGATACCGCCACGTCTGCATTAGGCCTTACAATGGAGAGAATGTATGACGATAAACCTTCCAATAATCCCCAAATCTCATCTAGCCAGTGATTTCCATTTCTACCATACTTCCCCTAACAAAAATAAAGAACAAAATAAGATAACCAAAGAAATGGACATTAGGTTTCCAGGGGTGGGGTGATGTGTTTACCTCCCCTGTTTCCTGTTCCTCTTTAACAAAGGTCAGGAATGTGGTGCAGGGAGAGCGCAGACGGCTCCTTTTGGACTGGTGGTGATAGCAAGTCGATGGGTGTAAGAATCGTTGGTGCATCCTTGACACTTGTTATTTCTTGAACTTATTTTATTTTATTTTATTATTTTATTTTCTTGAACTTATTTAAAAAATTCTGAAGGAAATGCACTGAGAGCCAGCCAGCTTGGCATTATTCAGGTCCTGCTGCTGGGGACACAGTGGCGGCGAGGCTCCCAGGGGTGGCCAGGGGTGGGCTCAGACTGCCTGGAGTTGGGGAGGGTGTCACTTCAGAGCAGCATGTATGACATGGCCAGAAGGCGGGAGTAATTACTTCTCCATTTTCCCTGTCCGATTTATCATCACCACCCATGGTCATAATTTCATCCTGACTTCACTGTGATTTTTATGGTTTTTTGAAATGTTTTCCTTGGTTTCTATGCCGTCACTTAAGAAACTAGAACTTGGTAAGTCCCTAGCATTTCCTTGCCTTTCCCTGTAAACTCCAGTTTTCAGAGTCTTTCTGACTGACCCTTGCAATGCCACCTCTTGCCTGTTGGCCAGGCAGGAACAAGGGAAGTGCCTAGCTCACCCCTTCCCACCGGGCCTCGCGGAGAGGCCCTCCCTGCTTCTCCCCTCCGCCCTGGTGGGGCTGTCTTCTCTCCTGCATCGCCTGTGGTATGTGACGTTTCCAAAGTCAACAGTTCCCTCTGCTGGCCTGGTTTGGAAAACTACACTTTGAGTACCTGGCGTCAAACCAGTCAAGTCTTCAGACGATGCAAATTCTGTAACATGTTTTTCATTTTTAAAGCAATGCGGGTTTATTGTCTATTTCCTTTTCTTGAATAAAGCAGTAAACAAGATTCTTAGCCCATAATTGGTACTCAATAAAATGTTTGATTAATCAATAATTAATCATTTTGATAGCCATTTAATCTCAGATAATATGGGTTATGGATTGAAAATTAGCAACCTTTATGATATGTGTACTTTTTCCAAGGGAGAAGTAGGCATCCTCCAGCTCTATTATTTACTAAATATTTAGTGAACTCGCAGTGAATTGAAAGGTTTGGGCTCATGAGCAGGGGCATGAGGGCTGTGGTGGCGTGTGGAACGTGTGACATCACGGTTCAGTTGCCTAATGCGTGCTTGGGGGACCAGGCAAGAACTTGCATCAGAAGGCATGGCTCATCAGGGAGCTGGGTAAAAGGGCAGGAAGACTATTCCAGGCCAAGAGGCTGGCATGTGCAAAGGCCGCCGGGTTAGAGAAGGGACGGCACACAGGCTGGTTAAAAGGACCGCTGAGTGACTACAAAGAAGAATAAGGGGTGTTGGCTGGTGCTAGAGCTGAGGGGGAAGAAGGGATTTAAGGGAGAAAAAAATGTTTCCTCTACCCTTCTGAGTTTCTGACTGAGACCCCTGTAATAGGAGACAGATTGCTGGGAGAGAACCAGATCTTTGTAAACACGTACACAGGGGAGATCCCAAGGGAAAACTGAGTAGCCCAAGGAGGTGGCTGATAGCTCCAGCTTATGTGGCGTTTTCCCCCAAGAACAATACGTTTGTGGAGGAATGTCAGGACAAAGGAAAGCAGTATGAGGTTTCCGAGGGCAGCAAACCATGGGAAGGGAAACTAATGGGAGACAAGGGCTGGCTAGCAAAGTTTGATACGGAGTTCACTCTGGTGTGTCTCCAGGCTGATGGCTTCTGGAAACAAACCTTCCTTTTTGTGCCCCTATGACATAGTGAATGCTGACTTGCTGTGGTGACCATTTCACATCATGTGCAAGTCAAATCACTGTGCTGTGCACTTTACACTTATATAGGGCTATATGTTAATTATATCTCATTAAAACTGGGAAAAGTAAAAAAAAATTATGTCCTGCTTTTAGACAGTCGGGGAGAGCAGGGAGCTTTTCTTGAGTCTGCTTTTTCTCAGTTGCCTTCAGGTCAAACCCATCCTTATACCAAAGTGGCCTGTTTCGGGGTGGCATACCCTGCTACCCTTCAGAAAGCAAGGCCAGATAAAAAAGAGCTAGCTCGTTCAAGTGTTGCGATATCATCTGAAGAGTGGAAACCACCGAGGGTTTTAAGTGGTAGTTGTATTGGTCAAGCATTTCTTCTTTAAGTGGCCATGCAGGTGGCATGGAGAATGGATGGAGGGGCAGCAATGGGACCGGGGGAACAGTTGGGAGAGGAGTTGTACCCCAGGTGGGCTGTGGTGGCCCAGATCAAGGGTAGATGTGGAGAAACAGGACAGGTTTGGAAGACATTTAACAGGTAGGGTTGGCAAAATTCCATGATGGCTTGGATGGGGAAATGGGGGTGGAGGGCTGAAGACAAAGCCCAGATTTCTGGCTTGGGTGCCTAGGTGGTTGGTGGTGTTCATCGCTGAATAAGGAACATGGGAGAAAGAAGGGGTTTGGCAGAAGCACGGGTTGAGTTTGTGGGATGCCTAAGATGAAATATCCAGCAGACAGATCTGTAGGTAAGAAACCCAGAAAGAGAGACTGAGCTAGAGGTAAGTGGCCTGGATCCATGAGAATGGATAGGACCAAGAGAGGGTATGTGGTGGGAGAAGCAGCTTGGCCATGCATTTGAGAAACAGTGGCATTTCAGGAAGGAGAGGACAAGGTTGCTCATGAAGAATATTGAGGAGGAGTGGCCAGGGAGACAGGAGGAAAATTGGATGGGTCAGCCTTCAGGATATCCATGGAAAGAGAATTTAAAAAGGATGGAAAACACAGGTGGTACATGCTGTGGAGATGTCAGGTAAGATGAGGGCTGACTAGTAACCACTAGATTTTGCTACAGGACACTCACTGGGGACTGTTGGAAGGCATTTCAGGAGAAATAGGGGAGTGTACGTGGTGAGAGTGAGAAGACCCTGGGAGTCAGCCTGAAAAGGAGTCAGATGATTGGTGGTGGGTGGCTGGAATGCAATGACAGGTCCACGGGGATTATTGTTGGTCATTGTATCAGACTGGATGTGTATGCCTCCCTCCAAATTCACTTGCTGTATCCAAATCCTCAAGCGATGGTATCAGGAGGTGATTATGTCAAGAAGGCAGAACCCTCTTAAACAGAATTACTGCCCTTCCAAGAGCACCCTTTTTGGCATGTGAAGACAAGCGAGAAGATGGCCGTTTATGAACCAGGAAGCGGACCCTCGCTGAATTGGCTGGCATGGACCTCTCAGCCTCCAGAACTGGGAGAAATGCTTGTTGTTTAAGCCCCCAGTCTATGGTAGTTTGTAGGAGCAGCCTGAATGGACTGAGATGGTCCTATGTGTGTGTGTGTGTGTGTGTGTGTGTGTGTGTGTGTGTGTGTATTATGGTAGACCCTTGAGCATGCACATGAGTGTATTGCTGCATAACAAGTTCTTGTTCATGCATCTGTGTACGGGCTGGGGATCTGTGGACCTTGACTGCCTTTGCTGTGTGTCTGCTGTGAGCTGGGCCCTGTCCTAGGGTGTGCTTGGGGACTTTATCCGGGGCAGCTTTGCTCCAAGCATTTCTCGTCCTCTTCTGGACACCATCAAGTTAGCTTCGGTGTGTTTTTCTTAGGGAGATGGTTGAGGCACAAGCGTGACAGGGAGTCCAGACAAGTAAGTGCATTTCAAGATTCTGCTTGTGTCACACTGGCAAATGTCCCAGTTCTTGACAGAAAAATTTTGAAGTCACATGGAAAAGAGCAAGGTGAAGAATTTGGGCCATGAATGCAATCTGATGGATTTGCAAGATAGCACAAGGCCCGGAGGGGAGGGGACATTGGCATCTTTACGGGAGGCGTTACCCTCACTTTTCAATAGAAGCAAAGGAGAGACTGCTTGTGGATGTGGGACGCTGGTGGTGTGATGGGGGGAAATTGAGGGAGTTCCCTTCTTATGGTTTCTGTTCCCTCTTTGAAGAAGGTGTGTCATCCCCTGGGAAAGGGGTTTGCTCTGAGGTCAGTGACTTAAGAATGGGAAAGTTTAAAATTTCCCACATGGAGATTGGGGGAGAGTCAAGGGGAATCCCAACGGTGTTGTTGAGCCTGTTTGAGAATCCAGTCAAGCTTGGGTACCATGGGTTTCTACCCCAAACACCCTCAGCAAAGATACTATTGGCCATCCAAAGTAGAGCCAGGGACAGGGCTGTGTTGACCAGGTGTCATCTTTGCCTTTTCTCTTTCTGTTACGTGACTCATGCAAACAACAACCGAGGTCTCTCTGTTCACTACTAGAGGAGCGTTCTGAGTCAACCGTGTCTCCCATCCTCCTGACCTCTCAGGGACCGGCCACTATCTTCAGTTCCTTGCAGGCCCATCACAGCCTCCCGGTGAGCTCCACCCATTATCAGTAAGGCTTGGGGGCAGGGTGGAGGGGAGCCACATCCGGTAGCCAGCGAAGAGTCATTGCCCTTACCTTGTACTCATGTCAAGTAGCCTGATGCTAGGATCTCCCTTCTGTAAAATAAGCTTTGATTTTAGAATAGTTTAGACTTAGAGAAAAACTGCAAAGATTATACAGGGAATTCTCATAGAACTCATACCTGGTTTCCCCTGCTGTTAGGACCTGACATTAATTAGTATGGTATATTTGACACAATGACTGAGTCAACATTGATGCGTTTTTATTACTAACTCAAATTCATTCTTTATTCCAACTTCCTTTGTGTTTTTCTAATTTTTTGTGTTTGTTTCAGGATCCTATGTAGGATTATATACTACATTTAATTGTCATGTCCCTGAGGTTTCTCTTGGCTCTGAAGTTTCTCAGACTTTATGACTTCGACAGTCTGGGGAGTTCTTGTCAGGTAGTTAGTAGAATGTCTCTCGATCAGGATCTGTCTGGTGTTTTTCTCAGATGAGACTGGCGCTGTGGGTTCTGGGGAGAAGACCACACAGGAAAGTGCCGTTCTCACCACATCATATCAAGGGCACTGCTAAAGAGTAAAATATTAAATGCCTCTCGTTACAGAGGGAAAGGCAGACCCTATTCAGAGTCATCCTGTTAGGTGTAGGGGCCCCTGCACTGGGATTTTGCAATGGGAAAAGAGAGATTAGGTTCAAATTCAAGTACAACAAAGGAAAGTGGGGACTTATAGCCAAGGAGCAGGGTGAAAGTCAGTGGGGAAAAAATTTAGAGGAAGCGTCAGGGGTATGAGAGATTCTGGCTAAACCAACCTGACAGGGGTTGTTGCTTAAGACAGGCCATGGTGCCCAGTCATCACCTGAGGATGGTGGGGGAAGGGGAGCTCAGTCAGGTATCAAAGGTGGGTGGTTTATGCTAAAACTCTCAATAGATATTGCAAGGAGACATACAGATGGGCCTAGGAAAAGGTTCAGGAGCCTGACTAAAGTTTGGTCAAACAAAGACTGTTTGTCAGTACGTGTTATAAGTGTGACTTGTCACTGTTGGTGTTGACTTTGATCACCTGGCTGAGGTTGTGCCTGTCAGGTTTCTCTATTGTGAAGTTCTCTCCCCACCTCCTTTGCCCATTCTACTCTCTGGAGGGGACGCACAAGTTAAGGAGTGTGTTGTTGTGTTCTACCTCCTTGAGAGTGGAGTCCCTGCAGAAATTATTGCGAATTTTTCTGCCCAGAATTTGCCTGTTATGTCAAGCACTTGTTGTCCAAGCCATTACCTCTGTAACTTTCACAGTTGTGAGGTTGATGTCATCGCCCATTTTCCACATGCAGAAACAGGGACTTGGTGAAGTTGACTCACCTTCCCAGGGCCACCCAGATTTTAAGTGGCAGACTAGGGACTTGAACTTGGGTGTTCTCAGCTAACTCCCTCTGTCTACACTGTTGTTTACTCACCTACTGAAGCTCTTTCACATGGACATGTTTCTTGGGTCACTTTTGTCTTTCTCATAGTCAGGGTAAGGGTCATGGGGGCAAGGTATTCTTAGGGTCTGTGTAGTGAGGCCCACCTTTTAAAAGGTCCTTCCTCTGAGGACTTGAGGAAATCCAGTTCTATAAGGCCCAAGTTGGACTAGGCTCAGACTAGATGGCAATATGGTGCATGGTTGGGTTCTGTTATGCAAAAAGGGCTGTGCTCTATCTATTTGTCTGTCAGTCTATTTTCCTTTCTTACTAAAGAAAAGGAGCTCCCTTTGGCTAATTGTCATGGTTTTTAAGAAGAAACATTAACAATATCAACACATTCTTGGAAGCATCGGGTCCACCCTGATTTCTTTGAATGAGGTCATCTGTGTGATAAGGGGTATTATTCTGCTATTCTGGGAAAGACAGAGGGGAGCCAGGAGTGATTTCATGGGTGGTTGAAAGTTCACCCCTGTGGTCAGCATGAGTTGGCCACATGTTGGTTTTTCTGAGCGCAACATAATACGCAGAACAGACCTGTATAATGGGCTATTTGCTTTGTGGATTTTCAATTTCTCCTCTCCTCGCTTGTTCAGTGTTCAGAATACATCAGTGCAAAGGACATCGTGCTGAAAATTGTGACAGATACACTCTTTCACGTCTTCAAAGAAATGACTCTAAACGAATTGCAATTCGTTTCACTAGGATCCTGGCTGAATCTAACTGACAGGTGCCACAGAGCCTGTAACTGGATGACAAACCTAACTGAGACCGAAGGACCCCCCCTCCCTTGTCCTGGTTTACAGCAATTAAGCTGGTTTGGGCACCTGACTGACAGCATTACCCCCTCCCCTGTCACTGACAGTGGAGGGCCGAGTGGCCGCAATGAGTCAAACAGCATCAGATGCTGGTGGGAACCTGTGAGTCACAGAGCTGGAGGGTGGCACCCATCTGTTTCTAGCTTGCTAACCCACAGCACAGTTGCATTAGTGTTCCCCTCCTAGAAAAGCTCTGTGTTTCACCTTCTCATTTTTGGCAGTGAGTTCAGAAAATGGGCTGAGGTCAACGATAAACAGACAACAATGCTTCTAGAAGAGTCTGCACTCTAATTTTTGTTGCTTATTTGTTTTTAACTTGGAAGGTGATGAGGATTTGATACTGTTTTGGCATCAGCCCTTGAGGAAGGAAACTGGGTCCCAGCTTCTGTCTGAGGCGGGGATGGGGTGGTGGTGGTAGGATGGGAGAGCAGCCTGTGTGTGCTGCTGGGGCTGGGATAATGTTGAGTGGCACTGGCTGTGGCCTTCTCGCCTGCAGGGCAATTGGGTGAGCCTTGAGGGAAGCACCTGTGTTCCCATGCTGCCCATCCCCGGGAGGAGGCTTTCCCTCCTGCCACATCCCAAATCTCACCCCGTGCCCTTTCTGAAATCAGCTGGGGAGGAGCCTCATGGGTCCTGGCTTCGCCCTGGTGCAGAGGCTTCTCTGGGGGGGTGGGAGTGGTGCCCCATTAAGGATGGAGGGTGTGCTGAAATGCCCACGAAGCTTCACATCTGCAGTCTGACTGTGGCAGTTCCAAAGGCGCAGGCATGTGGTGGGGTGAGTGGGGTCATTTCAGGGAGTTGGATCTTCAGTGCATTCAGATGCAGACTGGGTCCCCAGCAAGGCACCCCCCTACCCAGCCCAGGAGAGGGCTTCTGCAGTCTGTTCTTACTCCCCAGAGTATGTTAGTCATCACCAGCAGGGCCAGGATGGAGGTGGCAGCTGAGAGGGGGGGCCAGGGGTGGGGGGGCAGTGTGAAGGGTGAAGGTGAGGGGCAGAGGAAGCTGTCTTGCACCTTGGTGTGATTGGCCCCGAAACAATGCAGGCTGAGCCTCCAGGGCGTTGCTTCTCACAGGGCAAATTTGCCTCCACAGGGGGCATTTGGCAATGTCTGGAAACAGTTTTGGTTTTCATGCCCTTGCGGGGAAGAGGGTGTTATTGCTACCAGCATTTAGCAATGGAGACAAGGGGCCTACTGTGCATGGACAGTCCTGCCATTGAGGATAATCTGGCCCCAAGCGTCACTAGTGCCAAGGCCGGGACTCTCTGCCCTAGGGCACTGAAGTGGGGAAGGGTGGTGTGTCATTTCACATACCAACATCAGAAGTATGGCTAGTGGGCATTAAGCTGCATGGACATTTGACCCAAAGCCTGTCTTTGTGGCATAGGTAGCACTGTTTGAGGGATGCTCCCACTGCATTTTGCTTTTCTGGGAGGGCAGGGGCGGAACCTGGAGAATCCTGGGAATATGCTTTTCATATGATGCTGTCCTTTTCCACCCCAACTGAGGAAGGTAAGAACAGCAGAAAACCAGGCCGCTTTTAGAAGTGCAGGACGATAAAGGGGAGAAATCTATATTTTCAAATGAGTATTCTCACCTGCTGGGGTTTCTGGCCGAGGATCTTGGTAGCAATGTGGCCTGTGTTACCATGTGTGTATGTGTGTGCATATGTGTTTCTGTGTGTGCTCGTGTGCATGTGTGTGCACGAGAGACAGAGGCAGACACTTTTGAGCAGTAACAGAGGGTGGCAGTGTGCACTGGCATATCCTCTTGCTGCGATGATGACTTTCTTCCGCCTGGAGCCCGGGAACCCTGGGAAATGGCCTGGAGGCTCGTTTTCGGTCTTGCATCTGTGCACTGGTGTCTCCTGCTGGGAGCTGACAGCATCCAGGACCTTCCCCTGACCAGCAGTGTCTGCTGAGGCTAGCTCAGCACTTCCACATGCCGCCCCACAGCATCCTGGCTGCTCATATCCCCTTGTTAACGGTGTGACAAGACAGCTGAGCTCCCAAGTGGGTTGGCAAAGGGAACAAGAATGAGCCCACAGAGACAGCATCGCCGTGGCCAGGGTGGTGTCCAGTGTCGTCCCGTTTCCTGGACTCCATGAGAATTCTTTCTTGCAGTCTCAGAGGCAAACTCACACCCTGCAGATGGGCTGGCCCAGGAGGTCAGTGCTGCTGTGTTTCTCTCCCTCTAGGAAGACCTCACTGGAAAGAGCACCCTGTGGAGTGTGGTCTATTCACACGTGCAAATCTCTTTGCAGGGCACGCCACCATCACCAACTACTTGTTGAACTACTTCCCTGGTCTTGACCTTGAAAGGAGGAACGTGTTTGGGTTCACGGCCCTGATGAAAGCTGCCATGCAGGGCCGAACAGAGTGTATCCGAGCCCTGATGCTAGCAGGTACGTCTCCCCTGTCCTGTGCGGTCCTGGGGACCTGGGAAATGTGGGTTGTGCTTCCTTAAGGTGTATGTATTGAAGGGATGAATCAGTCCAGTGGAAACTAAGACTAGAGGGCGCGACAAAGAGCAGTTTCTTTGAGGTATATGGCTGTCATCATTTGAGGTGAAACAAACAGAACAAAGGCAGCCAACTTCGGGGTGGGGTCAAAGGTCACGGCACTGGTCGCTCCTCTAGGACACTCTTCCTTGCTCCCTGATGAGCTCTTCCCTCACCCCACAGCCTCTTCATGTCCATGCTCTTCTTCTGAAATGTGTGTTCTGGTTTTGGCTCTGAGTGGCAAGTCTGTCCTGTTGAAGATGGGCACAGGGATGGCGGCGTCAGCCCAGATGTCATCCTAGGTCCCTGCTTGCTGGTGGTTGGAGTCACGTGGTGATGTGTGTGGCAGCTTCCTTTTCTATGATGTGTCACAGAATGGAAAGGTCTCAGTCTATAGCTTTGGATCAACCCCTTGCCCTTTGTGACGTCATCATCTTGGAGGAAGCACTTCCGTCTCTGAGCCTCCCTGTCTCCATCTTTGAAATGGGAGTGGTGACTTCTTTCTCACACCCCTGAGGAGGAAATATGACAATACTCTGTAAACTCTCAAGAGCTACGTAAATTTAATGAACTACTGTGCTAAATTCTATGTGATCAATCTCTAGCTCTTTCCCTGACTCTAAAATGGAATTGCGATCATTGTTAGCACAACCTCTTTGGGTTATTCTGAGAATTAAATGAGAAGATGTGTGTAAAGTACGCACCCAGGGTCCAGCACAGGGTGAGCCTCTAACACCTAAATCAGTGTGAGATGCTGCTGTCAACCTTGTTCAGTTTCATCACTTTAACTTGCTTTGTTTTGTTCTTGGCCCTGGGTTCAGCCAGTCCCACACGATGCTATGAGTTCCCGGAGAGGTGGCATTTCCCCTGCCATCGTAGTATCCTGAGGACAGTGACAGAGTTCTCCCAGCCATCACCCTAGGCTAGCAGTGCTGTTTAGATGACATTTATTTTGATACCATTTCAGGTGCATGGTGAAGTGACGAAGACAGGACAGAGAGTTCCCACCCAGCCCTCCCTTGTCTCTCCATGTTAACATCTCACTGACGTGGGTGCATTTTTATTCAGTAAATTCCAGGCCTCATCAGATTTTACCAGTTCTTCCATTAACGTCCCCTTTCTGTTCCAGGGTCCCATGCAGGCTCCCACATTTAGTTGTCATGTCCCTAGTCTCCTGGGGTCCATGACAGCTTCCCAGATTCACGTCCTTGTCCGTGACTTGACCGTCTCCATGCTGGCCGCCACACAGCGTCCTCCAGGCTGAGCCTGCCTGTTGTTTCCTTGTGATGTGATGGGTTACACGGTTCACAACTTGCTTTAGTTTTTTTTCCCTCCTGCTTTAACCTGAGTGTTTCAGGGGATGCTGTAAGAAAAATAAATTCAATAAATGAAGACAGAGGCTTCGAAGATGAAAACTTTCTTGGAAATGAAAAAGATCATACTTAAAATTAGTCCCACTGACTGTGCTTTTGACTCACTGACAGTTTCAAAAGTGAGACGTCAGTTTCGACAGTTTATGACCTGCCAGTCCACGTTGGGGACCGTGTTGGGGACCGTGTTGGGGAGAGATGCTAGTCCTGATAAATGGTTATGATGCTTCTGTGTTGGGAGGAAGCTCCGTCTGCTTTTACTCTGGATCTACTTACAGCTGAGTGTAGATCTTTAGTAATTTACTCTTTCAACCAAAAATGAATGGTGTCAGTCACATCTGTGCATTTTTTCCAATGAATTAATTTGAATCACAAACCCTTTTGTCTGTAGGCTGGTTGCCTTCCAGTCACTCTGGCAAATGCCCAGGTTCTGCTGCTTTTCTACTTTCCTCTGGGTCTGGTGGAGGTTGCGGGCTCTGGCTACACGTTCACAGGATTCCAGAAACATCTTTTTGGTCTCTTGAGAGGTGGGCCTGCTTGCAGGCAGTGTGTTCCTTGCTAAGTGTTTTTCCCCCATTCAGCTATTTGGATAACAAACTGGGCATTAGGTGTTACGTTCTCTCCTTTTCCTGTTTCCTCCACTGTGAGCCCGGCCCCATCAAAGTCTAGACTCTGTCTGAGTACAGACCTTGACCATGTTCATCCTGGAACTATATGTTCTGAGCCTCAGTTTCCCCTTCTGTAAAATGGGGCAAATGACAGGGGCTACTGCAGGAAGACGTGATGGGGACTGAATGGGTCCACATGTGGAAAGCCCTTGGACTCGTGCTTGAAATGAAGGAAGCCTTCAGTCAGCTTTGGTTATTATTGTTGTTGTTATTGTTTTTGGTGAATTTATGTGTTCAATAATTATCTGTTAAATGAATGAAATAATATGGTCTATTTTTCCCTTTCAAAAATATCCTTGTGCTGAGATACTTAAACCTTCCTAGTGAGGGCAATAAGCATTCACTCAGGCTTTCTCAGTCTTGGCACTATTGACTTTTGGGGCCATGTAATTCTTTGTGGTTGGGGGCTGTGCTGGGAATAGATGTGCGCCCAGCAGCCTCCCTGGCCTCTGACAGCAGGCGACTGTAGCATCCTCGAGGTTTGACAACTAGCATTGTCTCCAGACTTTGTCAGACATCCCCTGGGGGGTATAGTTGCTCCCCAGTGAACACCACTGATGTCACTAGTGTACATGTGAAAAGAGGGAAAACGTGGAAAGAGAATATTTTCCCTTTTGTATATTTTCCTCTTTTCAACTTGTCCTGTATTCCTTCTTAAAATAAAAACCTGACATCTTTTTCAGGGAGCTTCTGCCCCACCCTCTAAAGCTTTCATTGTAGTGTCTAACTTCTAGAATATTTTCATTTTCTCCTGTTACTACTATGTTATTTTATGGTTCTTTCTCCCAGGAAAGTGAGTTTCATTTTCCTTTTACAGTAGATGTGTATGTATGTTTTAAAAGGAAAAAAACGTGCTTGAATGTCTTCTCAGGGTTTGGTGGACAGCAATAAGATACTTGTTAAGATATTTTAAAAATTTGCACAGGTATTTTTGTCTTTCCCATATTAAGAAAAATTAAAGCTTTTAAAGGTACGAATGCCCGAGTATTTCTTTTGGATTGGCATTTCTGTACAGCCATGAAAGGCACCTTGCGGGCCAACACAGGATCGTCATCCTGTGGCTACTTCAAAAGGAAAAGGCATTCATTAGCATTACTTCATAATAATGGTCGGGGTAAAAGTGTGTATCTCTTCCTCATTTTGTCAAGTGCAGAATTCTCCTGTAATCGAGTGTGTTTCTGCTCCTGAGTTTGAATTTCCGAGTTGCAATTTCATTATATTCAATAAGAACCATTTCCTTTTAGAAATGATGAATCACTGAACTGGATGCTCCCCTAAACTGTTCACCTTTTCCAATAGTTGAGAACCTACAGACACATAACAGCTCTTATCTTACCTTGTCAGGCAGAACAAAATAATGTTAGAATTATCAGAACTTTGGATTTTACTAAAAATATAACCAGGTTCTGAAAAGCTGATTTATTGGCTCTTTGGCTTTTGGCTTCTCAAGGAATACTGTCGGCTCGGCTGACGAGAATCACCAGGAAGGCTGTGGAACCTTGTTAATTCAATGGAATGAATATTAATGCCCCACAGTGACAGGTCCATTTAAATAAGTGGTTCTGGGAAGCTGTGCGGAGGACGCTATCATCTCTGAAGACGGACAGAACTCAGTGGAGGCTGGCAGGTTCCAGGCTTGCTTAAGGGAGCTGGCTTTCCCCTCCGGCGGGGGTGGGTGGAATAATTGCTGTAGCACCCGGGAAGCAAAACCAAGCAAACAACAAACTGCAAAGTCACTTGTGGTTCCACGGGGAAAAGCAGCAGGTGTGGAAGGCTTGTTTACTGAGGAAGAGGGAGCACGCATGGTATTGACCGTGTGGTCGTTCTGTCCTAGGCTAGCCCTGACTGTGTGCTCCTGGAAAGCCAAAGGGTATGATACCACTCAAAGGATTCTTTCTGTCTATAAGGAACACATGAATTTCCTGTGAATGAAGAATTTTCCCAGCTTGAATAGTTTCAAGTTGTTACAAAGAAAAAGGGCTAAAAACTAGGCATTCTGTATCATGTAGGGCAGTGTCTTAGCTTGGGTACCCATGAAAGCAAACCCCGAGGCAAGGACTTGAGGGCAAGCAGTTTTCCTGGAAGATGACCTTGGGAAGTGGTGCGAAGGATAGGGAAGTGAGACCAGGATGACAGGAAAGCTAATAAATTGTGCTGATGAGCTGGTGACCCTTGTGGACAGCCAGCAGTCAGCCCTTCCTGGAACCTCGAAAAGACAAGACATCTCAGGAATGACTTGTGGGGGTGCTGCAGGGCAGCTGGGGTATTTATCCTCCAACTCGGGCCCTTTGGGGCGGGGGCTCCTGGGCACGTTAAACCTGTGGCAGTTCCCCTCTGTGCAGTGGGCTGGAGTATAGGCGGCTTGATGCCCATCCGGGGTAGCCCTGTGACCCTGCGTCCTGACTTGTCATACTGATTATATCCCAAGTGCCCAAGATACAGACCAGAGGTGGCACAGGAGGAGGCCTGCAGGGACTGGTCCACAGTGGTCCCATGTGACCAGAAAGGCTTCTGGGCAGGAGGGAGACACAACTGGGCTTCGAAGGACAGATAACATGGGGATGGGGGCTGGTGGAGAAACAGGGAAGGAAGTGATGCATCTCAGGCTCTGCTTGTCTCCAGCTGTTTCCATGGGCCTGGCCAAGACTCCCTGGGAAAAGCAGCCTGAGAATGAGTGAGGGAAGGTGGCTTGTTTTCCTTTAGGGCCTGTTTAGAGTGCTTTCTGCTGTGAAGAACAGCAGTCCTGATTTGATGGTGGTTTAAGGAAGATAGTCATGTGCTTTTCAGACCTCACTAGGAGTGTTGAGGTAGGCAGTCACCATGCAGAGCTGGTCCTGGGCCATGAGGACATCATAGACCCAGGTTCCTTCCTCTGTCCACTTCATGCCCTGACCCCCCAGCTTGGTTACTGGTCACCTGATGACTGCAAGATGGTCATCACAGCTCCAGGCTGCACATTCATGCTTCAAACAGGAAGCAGTGGCCCCCACCGTATTTGTCCCTCTCAGCAGGATGCAACAGCCTTCTCTTCGGGGCTCTCATGGGGAACGGGATTGCGCTTGGCCAGGTCTGGGACATTTTTGGATTTCACAACTGGTGGAATGCTACCGGCATCTAGTGGGTAGAGACCAGGGATGCTGTTAAAAGTCCTACTATGCACAGGACCACCTGCATAACGAAACGATCTGGCCGGAAATGTCCATCAATAGTGCCCAGGTTTCAAAACCCTGGACTTAGACCATTCATGGTGCATTGCCTAGAACTGAGTACGTAGCTCCCTTTAATAAAATAGAGGATTTTGCATAGACAACTCACAGCACCTGGCATGGCAGCAAATGGACCCACTGGCAGGAGCCCAGCTCTCGTCTGCATGGCTGGCGCCCTGGGTGAAACAGCGTTGGGTAGGAGGTGAGGAGGCCGATGGTCTCACGGGGAGAAGATGGATACAGTAGTGTTTTGGAAGTTTTTCATATTCTCGAAAAGCTATATGGGGTGGGGCAAAAGTAGGTTTACATTTGTTTGTATGGAAAAGTAATATGATAATAAATAGTAACAAGAATAAACTGTATTTTGCAGACCCACAACTGTAAACCTGCTTTTGCCCCACCCTGTATGGACAGTGGTAATCATCAGTACTGGTCTCTCATGACTTAATCACTACAATCGGGCCATTAATATTACCCTTCGTAGTAATTTCTTAAGGCAGTGAATCCCTGACTTATGACATGAATAGGATTCTTGGGCTGTGTTGCAGTTTTAGAATGGCTTTTGTTCTTTAGAATGTTTGTGTTTTCCAAGATCATCTTGCAAAGGGACAGGAGGAACAGGAAGAGGTGTGCTCAGCTCTGGATGGCTGTTCCTTCAGTTTGTCATTAGCATTTGAAAAATGTCTCTTTCAAGCAGTGTTCATTAAGATTTTAATTTTGCAGTTTGTTCCTTTTTTTAAGTGACATGCAATTAATTAAGGTTTAATGTGTCATCTATTTTTTGCAATGACATTTTTACTGCCCCCTTTCATTTCAGTCCGTTTATAAATTGTACTCTAGTTAATGAGTTCCATCCTGATTTCCAGTTCTAAATAATTACCACTCTTCTAATATGGCTATTCCTTAATGTGTCACAGAATTAAGGCGTCACCAGGTGAAATCAGGTGAGCTGGATCTGCCTGGGTCGCAGGGCCACTGGGGGCTGCCGGGGTCCCCTGTTGTTCTCAGTTCAGCACATACTGACCAGTCCCCACAGGTCAGACGCCTCAGTCTGTGTAGGATAGAAGCCTCTGCCTGGCCTGGTCCTGGGGGAGCTTGCAGACTGGATAATTGCCCCACTTCTCCGCATTGCTGCCGGTGGAAATGACTAATGGGGCTTGAAATCCTGAATGATTTTTAACTGTATGTGGGGCTGAGATTGGACCAAGATGAATTGAACAGCAATTCCTTATTAATTCTTATTTTACTACCAAGCTGAAATTTATAAAATATTAGGAGGGGCAGTGAGTGGTATGGGGGAGATTTAAAAGGAAGTGACTCGTGTAAGTGAGGCTATGAAGATGTAGGAGTCAGGGTTCTCCAGGAAAATGGAACCAATGGGTGGTATACATTAAGAGGTTTATTTTATTAAGAGATTTGCTTTAAGGAATTGGCTTACATGGTTTGGGGAGCTGACAAGCTCAACACCCATAGGCAGGCCAGTGGCCACTTGAATAAGAGCTGATGCTGAAGTCTTGAAGCCAAAGTCCTTCTCCAGAAAATTCAGCTTTTGTTTTTAAGACCTTCAACTGATTGGACAAGGCCCACCCACAATATTTCAGGTAGTCTCCCTGACTTCAAGCCAACTGCTCATGGATGTTAACCACATCTACCAAATACCTTCACAGCACACCTCGATTGATGTTTGATTAAATCCCTGAACTAGAGCCTGGCCAGGCTGACGCAGAAAACTATCCCCGAGGAAAGGACTGCCCCGCGTGGGGTGGGAGGACCTGTTCTCTCACCAGCTTCGAGGCCTCAGGCAGATCCCCTGCCCGCTGTGACTACCATCCATTCTGTAACAAACCTTTATTAAAGGCATGCCTCCTACCAGCCAGGACGTTATGTGTTGAGGAAACAAAAACAAGTGGGATGTGGCCTCTGTACTGGAGAAGTGAATGGCCTCACATCTCTATAACATAATAACCATGGTGGTCCTCCCGGAGTCTATGAGGGAAGGCGAGTGATAAATAAATGCAAGTGACTGTTACTGTTAGAAGTTTTAGAACCTTCTAGCAGCATCTGCCCCATGTTCACAAAGCACCTTTGTTGTCATCATCTCTCCACTGATGAAAAGCCCAGAAGTCTCATTTCTTTAAATATTCCAAGACTGAGGTGCTGACTTCTCATTTAGGAAAGACAAGCCGTTGAATGGCACACTTAAAGGTGCCGTTGTGTTATAATGGTAAACGCAGTAGGTGCGGGTCAGAGGCGGGTTCATCCACCTGGCCAGGGGTAGATTCTGTTATTTGGAAGTTTGACCTTTGTTTTCATTCCAGGAAATTTTTTTTCTTGCCCTTGTTGCCTCCACTTATAAGTTTGTGTTTTGTGTTTTTCAGGGGCAGATGTCCACGCCAGGGACCCCCGCCGCGGGATGTCGCCGCAGGAGTGGGCCACGTACACAGGGCGGATAGAGGCGGTGCGCCTCATCCAGAGGCTGCTGGAGCGTCCCTTCCCGGAGCAGTTTGGGGAAAGGTACAAACCAGAGCTGCCGCTGCCCCTCGAGGGGGCTCCGAGGTCTGCAGATTCCAAAAACTGCTTGCAGAGGCTCACCAAGTTTGTGCGGTCCACGCTGACCCCCCGCTCACGCCAGGGCCTGGAGGATGGAGGGGTCCTGGACCACATGGTCAGGATGACCACGAGTCTGTACAGTCCTGCTGTGGCCATCGCCTGCCAGACCGTGTGCCCTGAGAACCCCCCCTATGTGGGAAAAAGGCGGCTAGCAGTGCAGGAAATCCTGGGGACTCCCGGGGCCCTGGACACATATGCCCAGGAGAGAGACAAGGCAGAAGGCACCGAGGAGCGAATCCGGACCTCCCAGGCCGGGGGCGTCTCCAGAGAGGGGCCCCAGAGAGCCAGCCTCCCGTCTCCGCAGCAGCCAGGTGCCCCACGGAAGGCCAGTCTCCTGCCCCTACAGCTGCTGAGGAGGAGCAGCATGCGGCCGGGCGTGGTCATCCCAAGGGTGCGCATCACCAAGGCACCTGCGCCCACCTTCCAGCCGGAGCGGGTGCCCGCGAAGGGCAGCACCAAGGACAGCTCCCACCTGCAGCTCCCCAAGTGGAGGTACAAGGAGGCCAAAGAGGAAAGGAAGAAGGCAGAAGAGGCGGAGAAGCAACGGGTGGCAGCAGCGGAGAAGGAAAGGCGGGTGGCGCCCTGGAGGAAAAGGACGTGAGGGGAGCTGGGTCTGGATGCGGCGCCACCCGGAGCCCCGAGAGGGGGCCGTGGGGAGGCTGCGTGGCTCAGCGCCAGCCAGGGTGCGCCTCGCGCCCTCCCTCGCTGCTCAGGGCCCTCCAGAAGTCTCCTCCGCGGGGCAAGAAAGCTGTCCATGCTTGTTCAGGCTGCATCCAAGAGTGAGGTGGGCATAGCACAAATTGCTTTGCCTAAAACCAGTTCCCCCGAGCAATCAATACACCTAGTGGGCAATTTGCCTAAGAGTCTACGTTTAGAACCTCAAGAAAAAATTTTAAAATCAGTTTATCGAAGGGCATTTTCTGTATAATTTTGTATTTTAAATCATGGTAAAATTTGCAACATTTTACTGGTGGTGGGACTGTTTGTATTTAAGACAGTTTTAATGCATTTTTCTGAAGACTTTGTTTAGAATACTGTTTCTAGCAATAATTCTGAGTGATATCACTATGATTTCATACGTTATTTGTGAAATTCTCCCCCACTTTGCTCTTTGTTTTTGATCTTGCCTTTCCTTTTCATTCTGCGTACACATAGCCCTGTATGTTCTTGTTAATTTCATTAAGTGATGCCAAGTATTTGTTTCTCTTTGGTGGAGGCACTTTTACAGCACAATGATCAAGTGAGACAGGAATCAGATTGCCTTGTATGTTATTTTTCAAGCTCTCTTATTTATACACTAATAATAATGAAGAAAAACCTATTGCCAAAGCATGAAATGGTGCATAGAGAAACGTATTTATTGCTAGAACTAAACTCATTTTAGGCAAGGGATTTTAGATAAGCTGGATACTAAATCTTTACCATATTCAAAAACAGATATAAGAGGAAAAACTTCCTAACAAAACAGGGGCAAACCTAATAAATTATTATTAGAAATACAAAATTAAGCCATGTGCTCTTTGATAAGTTGAATTCAGATGTTCTTAAAATATGAAACAATGCAAAAAGCAAAGGGACCCAGAGTGAAAACTACCGAAGGGAGGGCAGTCACTTCCAGAGGAATAGGGATGAGAGCTGACTGTGAGCAGACTTGTTTCAGGCGAGCTCTCCTTGAATGGGCTGGGTGGCTCCCTCCTCCAGACACAGTTCCAAAGATTTGCTGGGGTGAACTTCTATTTCTCCTTTAATAACTGTCCCGAGGTTCAATTTATCCTCACACTGATTTTGTAGGGTTTCTAATATGTGGGGACTTTGGCAGAGCACAGATGTGATTTGCCCTGGGCCCCAAGCTCTCAGTGAGAGTCTCCTGTCCATAGCTTTTTTTTGTTTTAAATCTATAAAGCACTAAAAAATTCTACTGGCCATGTGGGTTGTAGAGTATGTCACATATGCACTACTGACAGCACTTTATTTAAATAGTATCCTGCTCGGAAGCTCTAGATTTAAAATATTACAGACAGATGTAGAAGGTCTTTATAATAATCCTAGATTCGCAGGTCAATCTGTGCTCCCTGGCTGCTTTGGGGCCAGTGCCTGGCTGTCTCGTGCTGTGAGTGGGTGTGGCACTGGCTCTCTCTGTTCCTTCCCACTCAGCACCATCAGGCAACAAGTCATCAGGGGTCTTATTCTTACCTCTCCAAAACCCTCAATATTGCATAGTGCACCTGAACTGGTGGGGAACAGTTGTGGTGACAGTTCAGCTTTTAAACCCAGATTGCAGTGAGCTCCTCCCTCACCCCAGAAAGGCACAAGAAGAATGGTGCAGAGGTCTGGACCCCCCTTTGAGCATCACTGGTAGTAGTTGGCTGCAGGTGACCCTGGTGGCTAAGGGATGGACTGGCCAAGTCCCGTTGGATGAGATGAGGGCTTGTCCCCAAGGTGAAAGCATCTGCAGTCGCCCTGCTGGTCCTATCTGGCATTTTATTTAAGATCACTTTTTGTGTTTATGTATTTTTGTTGCTTTGAATGGCTGGCTGCCTTGTCTCAGGGTCATTCCCTGCCCCTGTCCTCCAGTGCCAGGGGCAGGGGCACTGATGGGCCCCTTCTGATATTCATAGGTTATCATGGTTTTGTCACAATTTTTCTCTGCCACCCCCTCTGCCTCCTCTTTTTTTCCCTCACTTGCCTTTTCTTCTGCCCGTTTTCTTCAGATTTGGCTAAGTGCCCAGCTCATCCCTTGCCCTACTACTCTGAGGTCCAAAAAGGTCAGAAAAGCAAGGCCATAATGAGAGGCACATGGCGCCCCTGTTGAATGATCATGTTATGACCTCCAAACACCCAATAGTAAGTGAAGAGCAGATTCTCCAGCGTCTGTGCAGTTGCTTTAGAATTTTGCACCCCCCTACCCCCCGCTTTTAGGCAGGGAGTCCTAGGTTTCTCTGCTGACAGATGACAACACCCCCAACCCCAGGTACAGAGGGTGGAGGGCGTGGTGTCTGCATGTACTCCTAATGTTGATGAACTATAAATATTAAATTTCAAGTTGACAGGTACCTTCTCAGGGATTTATATATAAACTTAGTTAGGAACAAAGTTGAAGTATATTTTAATATGTTTTATGTTTGTGTGAATTACGATTAAACTAGACAGAAGAAATGTTTCTAAGACCACTTCAGTGCTGCTGTTTCTGAGGGAGACGTTTGGGAATCGCCCCTCAGTTGAGATTTCCTGGTTAGTGGACACCAGGGCCCCTGGCAGCTGAAATGGCTCTGGGGTGGATGTGGAGTTACTTCAGTGCCTCTCAGTTGCCTCTTGTGGATGGGAACCCTTGTATTTATTTTTTAAAAATTCACCCTATCTGGGAATAGTGGTCTTTGTGATCACACAGGTGGGCTATTCATTGCTTGTGCTCCCCTCCCATCTGATACTGGAGTGTGTGGTGTAAAATGACTCAGTTTTCTATGTGCTCATGTGGACCAAGTATACCCCGGTTGGACCAGCACGAAGCTCAGTGCTGGGAAGGAGGGAAGCCTGGGAGAGCCCGTCTGGAATGACCTGGGTGTCCTGTCTTGGGTCACACTAGGGAAGTGCAGCACATGCCATTATGGACCTTTGCTTTTCCGACGCTCCTCCTAATAGGCTGCACGAGCCAGCTCAGGAACACGAAGATGGGAAACTGCAACACCTTTGTCATCTCCACTGCAGGCCCTCCTAAGACTTGAGGCTCATTTTGCCGAAAAGAATAGATTTCCTGATGTCAGTTGGAAAATGGGACTTGTGGGTGCAGAAGGACCCTTCCGGGCTGCCTCTGCCCACCTGCCCCTGCTGTCAGTGTGGGGCCAGGTCTCTGGAAGCCCAGTGTGAGCGGAGACGAAGCCGTTGTCTGTGAAACTGAATCCATGAGGTGGGGCCAGGCCCTGGTCCTCCAGTGGATGTGAAGCCTGCTGTCTCCAGGGAAGAAGCATGGGCACCAAGTTATGAAGAAAAGCATCCCTGAGAGGTAAATAAATGAGCCAAGACTAAGAAGGAGCTATGATTTGTCTCTTGCAGCCTCCGGCAAGAGCACTGTATCTTCCCCCTGTCCGCACTACACGGAGAGAGAAGACCGTCTTTTCATACTTTTGCCAACTGTGCTCTGTGAAATGAGTTACAGCCCTCCCGTTAGTCAGGTGTTATTTTTTCCTCCGGGTTCACCTGGAGATTCACGCTTGCTCATTTTTCCTTTCTATTACAGTGTGGTTGTTCCCGACAGTATTAAGATTTATCACAAACTATTGGAAGCGCCAAGTCACAAGCAGTCCTTTCTATGATACGATGCTAGCACTTTTCTTGTTTACAGTATTGGGAAAGTGCTCAGGCCCCTTTCTGTTCCTTGGCGGGGAGCTGTTCAGATCTGCACAGAAACCCTCGGGGCCTGTTTCCCTGGGCCTGGGCCTCGGTTTCCCCCGAAGCTGGCTCTTCTTAGCCCCGTCACATCTGGGCAGCTGCCAGGAGGGCCAGAGTCTTCTGGGGAAGGAAAGGACGAAGGAGGAGCACAATCACTCATTAAACAACAAAGTCATGTTTGTGACGACAACTGGAATTGGGTAGAAAATCGTCACAGCTGAGCCGCCACAAAACACTAACAACGAGGACGGTTCTTCCTGAAACCCGGGCTGCTCTCTTCTCACTCCTGCACTCCGATGCACCTAGAACTTGTTTGGGGCACCTGTGTGTAACTCTTGAGACGGCTGCTCACTTCTGTGCCCTTGAGTTCACGTTCCTTCGTTAACATTTAAAATGAGTGGCTAAAGATCTACCTCTGGAGGATTTTTGAAAGAAGTAGAAAGCCCGACCACTACCTGGATTGGTTAATTTTCGGGTGGCTCAGGTGAATCCCTCGCTTTGCCCCAGCCTGGAATAAGACCTGTGTGAAAGGCGTGGCCCCTGTGGCTCGATGACAGCCCTCAGCCACGGGCTGTGTCAAAGTGGACAGTGCGTGATAAGGGGTGAGTGCACACGCGCACCCACATAAGACCCGAAATGAGACCTGGCTTTGTGCTCACAAAGGTGAATGCTGCTGTGGCTTCCAGGGAACATCAAGTGTGACCTGCTCGGATGGTATGTATTCAGGAGGACTGCAAGCCCAAGGCCACTGTGAGTGCTCTGACCAATGTGATGTGACACAGCCAGCATGTCATAATGCAGGTCTTTTTCTTGAGAGGTGGTGTTTGCCCAGGTGACTAATATCGGAGCACCTCGGCGAGGTCCTCTAGCCAGGTCTGGGTCTCTCTGCCCTTGAGAAACATCCTTCATGTGGAGAGGCCCAGGCTGGAGAGGACTCTGCCTGGAGAGCCCTGCTAGGCTTTCCACTGTGGCCTCATGGGGGTGGGGAGAGGGAGGGACGACTCCCCTGAAAACTTTTCCCAAGTCTGCCTAAGTGTTAGATACTCTAATCAAAGGTAATAACATAGTTTGTGTTTGGGGAGAAATTGTTTCATCATGTTGTGACACCTTTATATTGTTTTTTAAGGACAATGTAGAAGGGAAAGCACACTGAGGCCGCCCTCCCAGGTGGAGCCTGGCAGGTGCTGGCCTGATGTTGGTGAAGTTCTGGGGAGTCACGTGGAAGCACTTTAACACCAGCTTGGGAGCAGAAGTTCTGGAAGCTGGTGTGGAACTGCACAGTTCTGTCAAATTTGATGAAAAACATACAAGGAAGCTGTCCACCCATAAATGCTACCAGCAACTCAGCAAGCCTTTAGAACATCCTAAGGAATTTGAATAATACATCCCATGCAAATAAACAGAAAAAGCTAATCTCATTAGCATTCTCTCATTCAAATCATCCTGCCTGGCGTTTACTGGGGGTCTGAGGGTGTGCGTGAACGGAGGGCGGCGGGGTGCCCGGTTTCCGGTGATGTTTGATCTCGACAGAAGCTCTGTTTTCTGAATGTCAAGCTACTTTCATTGTCATTTCTGAAGATCTGGCAGGTTTCTGGAAATTGTAACGTTTAGTCTGGATACAAATTCTGTAAATATCATAGTGTTTTATTTTGAAGTGAGAGTTTTTTGTTAGTTTCTAAGAGGTATTTTCCTATTTAGACCTCAGGGCTATTTTGGGGCCTACAGATAAATGTGACTCCAGCGGCTTCAGCTTTTGATATGCAAAAGGTCAATAATCTTTAAGTTAAACATGATACATTATTCAGCAGAAAGAACGTATCTTTCTTTTTTTAAACTTCTGACAAATTCTGTACTTAATGTTTAGAAAGTGTAGAGAAAAAAATGATCATGTAAACATATGGGGAAATTGTGGCTACAAACTTAAAAATCATTTGTGAAATAAACATTCTTATGCTACGATAATGTGATATTTGAATAAACCTAAGTGTGTATAAATTAGAAAATGAAACAATGAAACATATCAATCTTTTTAATGTCACTTCTTTTGATCGAAATAAATGTGCACTTTCTTCTGACACAGTTTCACTTTGTTTTTCAAAGGTAACATTTTGAAAGTGTTTGCAGTTCTCGATGGATACTTTCTCACACAGGAAGTAATCTTTTTGTTGTCCAGCTCTCCTCAGACGTCCACACTGGTCTCAGGCAGCCTCCCATCATGGTTCCAGGTGTTCACATGCATAAGTCGAAAGAAGAATGTAGTTCTGTTTTTTTATGAGTATTCTTTTACCAAAATGCTACAGTACAAATGTTGTTCTTTAGTTTATTTTCTTTACTTAAGACACGTCTCTGGAAAGCTTTTTAAAGAATTTAAAAATTAATATTATTTTCTTTTAACAGCTAAAATAGTAACGCTCAAACACAGGATAAATCAACCGAACACTATGATAAGGTCTCAAGGGAAAAGTGACTTACCCTCCCCAGGCGCAGTCCCTGGGACCAATTATTTCAGCATCCTCCTAGAAATGCACGTTTAATGGTTTCTTCCCTTCAGGTGTCATACTAGTGAGACCCCGTGGTAAGCACAGTTGCTTCCACTCGTGTTGAGAGCATGGCTCAGGCCCTTCCATCTTGTTGGTTCCTGCGCGGTACTCTGTGGTCCAGGCGTGTCATGGTTCCTCTGCCCATCACTTCACGTTGGACTGTTGCAGTGTTTTGGTTCTTACCTCTTACAAGTGATGAAGAGCCTCAGACTTACCTATTTGTGTACACAGCTGACTCTTTTTCTGAGACAGGAGTGTAAAAGTGAGGTTTGCCAGGTAGAAGGGAAGACGGTTTAGTTTCAATAGTCACTGCTCTGTCGACCTTTTCAAAGGCTGCTGAAGTACTTACCAGCCGTGGACAAAAGAGGTCATTTCACACCTGCAGCAACATGCTGTTCGTCAGACTTGCTAGTTTTCGCCAATCTGATAGTTAAATGTATCTCATTTTAATTTTTAGTTTCCCAATATTGGCAAAGTTGAGCATCTTTTCATGTGTCCTGCTATAAAAATTTCTAATTTATATCCGTTTCTCAATTTTTCTTTTTCTTTTTCTTTTTTTTGGTGTCATTTTTACTGATTTGTAGAGTTTGCTCCAAATTTTGGATCCTCATTCTATGACACATATTGTGTTTATTTTCTCCCATTTTACCTCTTCTCTTTCAGGTATCTCATGTAAAAGCTTAAAATTATGATTTAGTCAAACTTGTCAAAGTATTTTTAAGAAATATTTGCAGTTTGTGTTTTTTTAAGGCTTTTTTTCTACCCCCAAATTAACAATTTTTTCTTCTGATTTATAGGGAGTTTGTTGTTTTCTTTGTAGCTCTAAAAATTATATTCACACACTATTCATCATTTAGGTTTTGTTTGATGGGACTGAAAACAAACAGCTCCTATTTGGAAAATTCTTCTCTGCATTTAGGAAATCTGGAGTCTGATGCATTAAAAATCATAATCTTACTTATCAAAAATTATAATTACCATTAAGAAGGCCCTAAATAAAAAGTAAAATTTTAAATAAAACTCTGTTCTAGGTCGATTGCTATTGGGGATTATTTGTATTGTTTGTGCAAGAGCACAGGATGTGTGTGTATGATGGGTGGAAATACTGGTAAATGGGGGTAACATACAAGGGATAGACGTGTTCAAGATCTCTGAGAACTGGGACCCGAAAAGTGAGTGGGGGAGGGCAAAGGTGGTTGTCTCCTTTATTTTCCTGACTGATACCTCACAACCTGGAAACTCAAAGTTCCTACCACATAAGCTAGGAGTGTGGTGGGGAAGGCCTAAATTGTGCCTCGGGGGCACTCCCACTCTGACGGCCTCCAGAGCACCGTCTGTCCTTCTCAGGCAGCCATGTGACCAAGAATGTCACCCTTTCTGAGGACTTCTGCAGTAGCCCTTGCCCCTCAGTGAGGCTCTTCACATGGTCACTGGCCCCTAGCAGGTCATTCCTGCAATCTCCCTTGATGGTGACTGGGCTAGCTTCCAGCAGTGGGGACGTTAAAAGTGGCCTGGCAACCTCCAGACTGCTGACAAAACATACATTGATGTGCAAATTGTTCAGGTAAATTGTCAGCTGCCTGCAGCATCCCCTCCCACTCCGGGTCACACTGTCCCTGCAGCAAAGTCACCAGATCACAGGTCTCACAGATCACTGCTCTTCCTTGTTTTCCTGGCTAAAAAATAAAAATAAAAATAAATAAAACACATTCAAATCTGTCTTGGTACTTCAAAAACATTTAAAAAAAGAAAAGAAGTCAGCTATAAGGATATGATTTCAACTTTTTGTTAACTCTTATTGAAAAAAGAGGCTTTATTAGTGCCAAGAGCCTAGCTGAGAAGCTGGATAGGGCCACGCTCTGGGCCACCAGAAACGGGAAGTTCCAACGGAGCTGGATTGTGGTGGGGGGGTTGTCACCTGGCAGTTCAAAAGGTTGCGGAAGAGTCCTCACCCCTGGGCAAAGGAGTGCCTTGGATTGAGGCCTGGAGTCATCCCACTGCCTTTTCACCCCCCATCCCTGGGCTGCCCCCAGGAGGGATGAGCTTTCATCTGCCAACTCTCCTGAGGGCTCATTGAAAGGTGCAGATTCGGCCTCCTTCCTGGCCAAACCCCACTGGAATGGGCCTCCCGTTTCCTTCTCCTCCCTTGGTTGAAGTTCATGGTGCTCTTTGAGGGGTGAGGGGTCATAGGTTGGGGTTGGCAAAAGCAGCCCTCCCTCGTTCCCTCCCACTGCTATGCAGGTGCTGGGCCCCGCCGTCCCACCCCATCCCCAGCGTCAGCCTGTGTTTCTCTAATGCTACACACGATTTTAGTCCCAGCCTCAGGCCCTCGAGATCATGTGGCAGCTTTCATGATCTCCTCGAGCCAACAGATGAACCTCTGCAGGTACAGAAACCTCTGGTTCTCAAAGTGCCAGTGTTTCCTCTGCATGAGCAACCTGGAAAGTGTCAGAAATACACCTCAGGGCTCACCTGTGCTGGTTTCCTGTGATTGGTATAACTAATTACTTCAACTTGGATGGCTTCAAACCACAGAAACAAAAGTACTCCTTCATGGTTCTGGAGGCCAGAAGTCCGAATCAAGGCATGGGCAGAGCTATGCTCCCTCCGAAGGCTCCAGGGAGAATCCTTCCTTGCCTCTCCCAGCTCCTGGTGGGTGGCAGCATTCCGTGGCTTGTGGCAGCCTCTGTCTGCCTTCATCACCACATGGCCATCTTCCCTCTGTGTGTGTGTTTGTGCCTACATTTTTCCTCTTTGTATAAGAATTAGTGCTCACTCTAATCCAGTATGACCTTGTCTTAACTTAATTACATGAGCAAAGAACCTATTTCCAAATGAAGTCATATTCACACGGGACTTAGATCAGGACTTCAACATATCTTTCTGGGAACACACTCAACCTGCAACACCACCCTGGCCAACTGAGTCAGAAACACTGGGAGCCTGGGAGTGCATGCTTCCTAAACTCGGCTTCCTTCTTCTTCCGCATGCTCACTCTCCAGCGCCCTGCCACCCCACTGGCCACCCGGTGGTCACCAGTCCCTCCTCTGCCTGACCCCCAAAGGCTGGAGGCCAGTTTTCTCTTCTTCTCTGCACCCTTGCCTGGGCCATCTCAATAGCCCCTGGCTTTAAATGCCAGCTAGAGGTGGTTGAACCAATTTAGGTACTCAGCGGTGGCTGTGCTCACGCGCTCTAGGCGAGGTGCCTGCAGGCCGCTAGTTCAAATCCAGCCACTCTGTTTCTATAAGTGCAGTTATATTGAAGCTCACTGATGGACATGTTGTTTATGGTGGTTTCTACTCTGCAAGGGCACACAGTTCAGTAGTTGTGACAGAGGCTATATGCCCACAGAACCTAAAACATTTGCCCTCTGACCCTTTACAGAAAAAGCTTGCTGACCCTGCCTAGGCTCCCATCATGCAGGTGGCGGATATTCCCAGCAGGCTGTGGAATAGGTGTTGCAAAGCTAGCATGGGTCAAAGACAGCTGTTTTTTTTTAATTGACATAAAACATTATATGGGTGCCATGGGAACAACATAATGATTAGATGTTGTATAGACAGTGAAACAATCACCCTGGTAAGTTCATTTAACATCCATCACCACACAGGGTTGCAATTTTTTGTGTGATGAGAACTTCTAAGATTTACTCTCTTAGCAACTTTCAAATATACATGACAGCATTATTAGCTATAGTCACCATGTTGCACGTTATATCCCCATGACTTATTGTCTTATTACTCGAACTTTGTACCTTCTGACCTCATTTCTTTCACTATCCGCCCCCTACCTCTATCACCCAGTAATCTGTTCTCTGTATCTATGAGCTTTATTTTAAGATTCCACATATCAGTGAGATCATACTGTGCTTATCTTTTCTCTGTCTGACTTATTTCACTTAGCATAATGCCCTCAAGATCCATCCATGCTGTTACAAATGGTAATATTTCCTTTTTATGGTGGAATAACATTTCATTATATACGTACACACCACGTCTTCTCTATCCACTCATCTATCGATGGACACTGCGATCGTTTCCATGTCTTGGCAATTGTAAGTAATGTGGCAATGTGCATGGAAGTGCGTGCATCTTTTTCAGTTAGTGTCTTCATTTCTTTGGTTAAGTACCCAGAAGTGGAATTGCTGGATCATACGGTAGTTCTATTTTTCATTTTTTGAGGCACCTCCATAGTGTTTTCCAGACAGCCCCTGATTTCCTCCTCAACTGTTTCTTTTTCAGCTTCCCCATCGAGTGCAGACCCCAACACTATGCAGGTGCTCAAGCCCCACATGGCTTTTCTGGCGCTCCCTCCTTGCTCCTCTTACCCCCACCACCCCATCCACTGCAAGCTGATTGCCTCCATTGTTTTGATGGCCTCTTGCTTACTTCAATGGGGAGGGAGGGATTCCTAGGGTTATGGGGTGGCTGAACATCCCACACTGGACAATTGAGATGTCTAGAGGTCATCTCCAGGGGCTGGGCTCTGTTCCTGGATACGAGCAGGAGCGGGCGGGGGTCCAAGGCACACCTGGACTGCCACCAACCCCCTCAGTCTGTCTGCCTAGCAGTCAGACAATTGAGCCACCATCAGCTGCTCCCGCTGGCTGAGGGGATAGTGGTGGCTGTCCTGCTTCCAGATGCCTCTTGGGACATTGCTGATTAGGCCATGTGGATGAAGGCATTGATGTTTGACTAGGAGGACGTGGAATGACAATGGAAACCAGCTAAATCAGCTTGGTAGAAACGTGGAAGATCCTCTGCTTTATTAGACTCAGCCTGGCTGTTCTCCCAGAAAAGCATACGGGGAAGAGGATGCTTGGCTGGCTTAATTAAACCAAATGACAATACACATATTCTAAGCTGTGTGGGGGAAGGTCTTTGGGGACAGACAGACGATGTCCAGTCCAAGCTTTGCTGTGTGTTTTCTTTGTGATCCTGGCAGTGTTACTCATTTTCTTGAAGAATAAATCTCTGAATGAAAGTTGTACGCCCTGCTTGGGGCTAGTCCAGGCCAGAGAGATGCTGGGGGTTTCTGTGAGCGTAGACTCCATGCTCACTACCTCAACTGACAGTCCTCAGGGTTCCCCAGCTCTTCTCTGCCTCCATGCCCTCCAGGGGCCTGGGAATGCCCCTCCGGAAGCCCAGTGATCCTCAGGGGAGATGAATCAGCACAACGCGGCTTGCAGTGGGGATGAGGGCAGATGTGTTTCAAAGGCCTTCTGAGTTCTAACGTCCTCCGTTAGAAGTTTTCCCCCAGAAGAGTCAAGCAGAGCCCGTGAGCCCAGGCCCTGTGGGAGCCCGGGTTCTGGTGATCTGCCTTGGCCCACACATGGTCTTGCAGCAGGGGCGGAGGTGTCCTTGCTCCTTGCCCAGGGCTGCACTGCAGTCATGGTTTCTGGGCTCTGTCATCTGTGCGTGGCTTAGCTGCTGGGGTGGCCTCAGTGCCAGGAGCAGCACCCCAGACTGACTGGGTCAAGATCTTTCCAACCACAATGGGAGGAAGAAGGATGGCCCTTTGGAGAAGCCCATCATTTCTTCCCAGAGTTGAGTATGAAGCCTGGTTAAGAGGCCTGTTCCCTGACCTTCTAAAGGGGGGAACCCTAGTGAGGTGGACAGTAGCTGCTAGTCTGTTCTCTGGACATCAAGCACTTAGAACTTAGAAAAGCAGGCAAAGAGGGAGAGTGGACCTCCCATGAAGCAGTGAGAGCCTTGAGTCTCGGCCTGTGACACTGAAAGTGGCACTCAGCACAGTAACCCTGCAGTCCCGAACCCTTTCCCACGATGGCACTCTCAGGGTGAGAGCTCAGGAAAGTGGAGCATGGTGCTGCCTTGAGAAGTTGAAGAATAGAGATAACAAAGTGTTTAATTCCTTTGATTTCCTCTGCTCTCTGCATAAGCACATGGAAATCAGGCTGCTTTCTTAGAAGGCATGGACGCAGGGTGTGTCAGGAAGTCAGGGTGAGAAACACACATAGTGTGCTCCCGGGCCCAGTCCATGCCGGTAGCTTCTTTCCCTGCAGCCTTACCGACTAAGGAGTGCACAAGGGGGACTTATTTGGGTCTCTTTCTAGACCAAGCACAGAGAGTAAATGGCCTGTTGATCCTCAGGGGCATCTGTTCCCCTGAGAAAAGGGCTTTGGTCATAGGCAGCTCCATAAAAAATTGGGGGTCAAGGTGGCCCTGGGTGTTCATCTGGTGCCTGGGTCCTTATCTCTGCCTCCCAAGAGGTTTATGGGTACAACTAGTACCCAGAGCTAGCTGAACTGTGAAGTATGAGGGCACAGTTCCCAAGACTGTCCTCGCTTCTGACACCAACTTCAAGTTTGGGGGGAGTGGATTCCCAAAATTACACTCAGGTTCAATAATTTTCTAAAAGGACTTGCAGAACTCATGGAAGGCTACTTTACTCATTTATTACAGGGAAAGGATACACACTAAGATCAGCCAAAAGAAAAGGTGCATGGAGCACAGCCTAGGAGAGTTCCCAATGTGGAACTCCCACTGTCCTGAGGATGCGTTACCCTCCTGCCATCAATGTGTGACAATGCCTATGGAGTGCTTCCAGCTCACCTGAGCATCGTGTTCAGAGTTTTTATTGGGGCTACATTACATAAGCAGGAGCCAATCGTCTCTGAATCTAATCATTTGGCAACCAGAGGACTCTTCTCTTCCTCCACCTCTGGGGCCCTACTACCCCCTGGGATAACTTCTGCTGGTTGGTGAGAGCCATGTGGCTGAAGAATATCCGAGCTCTTCGACAGACAGAGGACACCAGAGCTGGCCTGGTTGGTCAGAGTAGGGATGGGAATTACATGGATGGGAATGAACTGACTGTAGAAACGACAATAAAGTGCCACCTACTGGCTATGTAAATTAAGTTGTTTTACCACATTAAGCCTGGTTCTTCACCTGTACAACAGCAATAATGATGTCTACCAGCTAGAATTGCTGTGAGTGATGGGCACATGGTAATTGTTTGATAAATATGAGAAGGAAAATGACGATGGTGGTGATGGTGGTGGTGATGATGATGATGGTTAAAGTGATACGATGACAGTGATTGATGAGAGCCATGGTGGTGATGGTGGTGGTGGTGATGATGGTTAAAGTGATAGTGGTGCTGGTGATGATGAGGGTGACTTAGGTCCAGAATCTACTCCTGAGGGAAATCTGTCTACTTTGATGCCTTTGCAGTTCATGAAAAATTGTGTAACTCTGGTTAAGCTTACCTAGTTTAAACATAGCATTGATTAATAATTAATAAATGCCTGTTTATCGTTGTCTTACATTGAGGTCATCTAATTGTTCCCGAGGAAAACACTTGACTATCAAATGAATGCCAGCTATCTTCAGACACTGCAACAGTTCTGTGCCTCAGAGTGACGACCTTTTGGTTCTGTTGTTTCCTAGGATGACTTTCCTCGGCACCCTTTTGACATGCCAAGAGGCTCTATAAGGGTAGTTAAATAATGTAACCGGTTAAGTTGAAGAAAATGAGTATCAAGGCAAGAAAAGAACTTTAGCTGTGAAACCCAAACAATAAACGTATGAGGGGTTTTGTTAGTTGTTTTAAGTGTCGCAATGGGCTTAGCATCATCTTAGGGCAGTTAAATGTCTGTGACTTGGCATCACATGTCATCTGAGTGGGTTTCTTTTTGTCTTTACGTAAATCTGACTTCCGGTTCCTCCAAACTCTGTTTCTTGGGTTTTATTTTTGTAGGCTTGTTTTTGGAGGGAGGTGGTTACTGTTATTTTTGTTCAGAAAGCCTTTCTACTCCTAAATCTGTCTTCTTAGGCCATTTACACTTGCTTGTCTGAGAGGAGGCACGTGTCAGGATGTGGGTTCCTCGCACTGATCCCCTTGGGTGAAGACCCACGGTGCTCTGGCTTCTAGTTTGCTTTTTGGTTCTGCCCTGATACGACATCTCATACTCTTCACTTCTGGTGACCAGAATTAGAATGAGTCTGAACCTAACTGAAAGTGGGCCTCATTTACACAGAATGACTTCTGCAGTCGCACAGCTGCCCCGGTTAGCGACGGCACCCTGAAACAGTGCTTTTCAGAGGTGACTGAACCTGAAAGTTTCTAGCCAACTGACGTGCTGAGGCAGAGGCATCACTGGCACCGAAGACAGAGAATTTTATAATGAAGCCTGTGGCTTTCCCAAACTTTTGTTTCATCTCATGCTGTAAAATCTATTATTATTATTTTTTGGTCCCATATGATGTCATCTAGTTGCACATGTTGCAGCCAAAAGCTGCACCAAACATCTTTGGTGTCTGAGGGATAGAAATGATGTTAGTGTCCCAAGTCTGCAATCTAGGTAGTGGGGGTATGGGAATGCGCCCATTCTTCAAAAGTTCACAGCTAGCCTTTCACTCCTCCTCTGTGATGGAAACAAGGATTTGTGGAGGGGTGCTGGGGAGTGGGGGAGGCTGTGCCAGGAGACATGGACACAGGTGAGCTGACTCTCTGGCCCCCAAAACTAACTACACATGTTTCATTGCCCTTCACCCCATGCTTAGCTGCAGAGAGACACCAATTTTTCTCCTTTGTTTTTCACTTACAAAACTAATTACAAGCATCTCACTGATGCTTATTTCAAGAAGAAGCTGCGGAAGCCCAGACACCAGGAGGGGGAGGTCTTCAACATGGAGAAAGAGAAATACAAGATTACAGAGCAACGCAAGGTTGATCAGAAAGCTGTGGACTCGCAAATTCTGCCAAAAATCAAAGCTGTTCCCCAGCTCCAGGGCTACCTCCGCTCTGTGTCTGCTTTCATAAACGGGTTTTATCCTCACAAAATGAAGTTCTACATTTCTTTTGAAAAACCTAATTAAATGATCTGTTAAAAACCAAACAAACAAAAAAACCAAACCAAAACTAATTACAAAATAATACTTAAAGCGGGATTATCTACTGATAACCTTGAGGTTAGTCGGCTTGAGACACACATGGTCCATTTTGGAAAACAGGCTGTAATCGTTTGGACAGGGGTTTCTAGACCTTCCTTGGAGAATAGCTAAGTAGCTGAGACAGAAGCCTGTGGTTGTGGTGCCTGTTGAGATGAGTGTGCTGGGGAGGCCACTGAGGGACACATCTCTCACTTTTCTTTGTATCGGTGGCTGGGAAAACAACTGTGATGCTGGAGAACTGTCGCACGCCTCCCTGAAGGAGAAGGCTTGCTTTGTCTAAAAATTCCATTGCATTGAGGAGCAAATCCGCATCATAGCAACTTGCTGTTTTCTGTTCCAGGGACTGAAATGCAGACACAGCTTGAGTTTCTTTAGCTGCTTCCACTTCAGTGTCCTCGCCACTGAAACAAACATATTATTTCCTCCTGTCCCCCCAAGATTCCAGCATGAGGGGAGTTGGCCTTTAACTGTTTGGTGTGCCAGTGCACATCACGGACTTCTAGAACAGGACCACTAAGGTTGCTAGGCCTTGACACGGCCAACATTTTGGTCTGGGTAATTCTTTGCGGTGGCGGCTGTCCTGCGGATTGTAAGATGTTCAGCAGCATCCCTGGCCTCTGCTCAGTAGACGCTGCCCACTAGCATCGGTCCCTAGTCCTCAGCTGTGACAACTAAAGAAGTCTCCAGACACTGCCAGATGTTCTCTGGGGGCAACATCGCCCCCAGGTGGAAGGCACTGCCCTAGAGCTAATCAAGACCGTTATTAGAACTCTAAGCACATTCCGTGTGCTCAAACCATCTCTATGTAAAGAACGACACAAGCGAGTTTCTAGCAATTTGGGCAAAAACAGAGCCTTTGTGCTACAAAATGTTGGGCTCTTTTAGGTGACCCTCGACAGCACAGAATGACAATGCTGAAATGTAATCAAAAAGCTCATTCAGGGCTTCTGGGTAGAGTTCCAAATCCCCCAGATTATATCATGTTGGGTCTTTTCCAGGCGACAAATTGGATTTTTTTGAAAGCATGGCAGTTGAATTTATAATAATATCTAGGATAGTTGGGGAGGATGAAAAATTTTTTAAAAAGCTTATTTTCTTGTTATAAGTGCCCTTAATCGAACTTTAGGAAGTCTGTTTGGGGAGAGGAAGGTAAACGTTGGACAAAATGTGGTGAGACACACGGATGCTTCAATGTGGTCACAGTAAAACCAGGTTGCAGGCGCTCTGAGGGTCTGAAGAAAGTGAGCTGCAATGAACTTGTGTGATGTGGTTCATTTCATGTGTCAACTCGCCTAGGCCACGGTGCCCAGATCGGCGGTCCAATATTATTCAAGGTGTTTCTGTGAGGGTGTTTTCTGTTGACATTTATATTTAAATCAATGGACTTTGAGTGAAATACAATGCCCTCCATAATGTGGGTGGACCCCCTCAAATCACTTGAGGGCCTTTAACAGAACAAAGACTGACTTCTTCCTGCCCCAGTTCCTGAGTAAGAAGAAAACTCTGCCAGCAGATGCCTTTGGACTTGAACTGCAACACTGGCTCTTCTCTGGGTCTCTGGCTTGCTGGCTCACCTGCAGATTTTGGACTTGGCTGCTAGCTTCCATAATCACGTGAGCCAATTCCTTAGAACTAATTATCTACCTACCTACCTACCTACCTACCTGCCCACCTACCTGCTACTCACATCCTATCGGTTGTTTCTCCAGAGAACCCTGGCTAATACAACTGGGGAGGAAACTCCGAGTGATCAAAGTGCCCTGGTTAACCATCACCACCCACGCATCCCCTCTGTCTTTCAGGAGCATATGGCTGCAGCTGCCTCCTGGGAGGGTTATGCAATGCCTGTTTTTGTTGTTGTTCTTTTTGTTTTTGTTTTTATACTGCAAAGGCCAGCAGGATGCCAGGTCTTGGGGGATAGAGGTTTACTTTGAGTTCGTAAGGAGAAGCATTTAAGCAGCACGGCAGCTGCGAAGTTGGAAGACGCTGCAGAACAGCAGAAGAGCACCCCAGGCTGCCGAGGCAGGCGGCAGATGTTTCAGAAATAATTTTCAATTAAAAACCTGCTGGGGGTGGCACTGTCTCCCCTCCTCACCCAGACCCTCCCTGCAGCCCTGCCCTCTCTCAGGGTGCCTAGGTACAGCGTTTCTACAGCTGGCTGGTTCTTGTTCAAGTTGGGGGCCTGTCACACCCCGAAGTTTTGCTCCCCGACACACACACAGGCTCCCACTGGACCACACCCAGCTTGTGAAAGAACCTGGACCAAGGATGGGCAGCAGTTTTGTTCTGCTTCGGGCGTGTGCTTGTGTGCGTGTGAGTCAGCATTCAGGTTGGAACATACTCCAGGTCCTCGCTGGGTGAGAAAATGGGGTACTGGGTGAGAAACACCAGGAGTTCCCCCCCACCCCCCACCCCCAGTGAAAATCTGTGACCTGATTCTGGATCTCGAGGCTGAATAGTTGTGATTATTTTTGTATCCTACTCACACAGGTTACAGGAGACCATTGGAGAAAGGCAGATGTCTTGTTCGTCAAAAGCTGCTCACAGCCGCCCCTGGGATTCCTGCTTGTAATTCCTTCCTAAGTCTGTTCCCAAAGGACAACTAGCACAGGGCCAGCTGCTAGGCTCAAGTTAAGACGTTTAATCAACTGCCTAAAGCTTTTCCATTTTAGGACAATTGAAAGTGGGTGATTAGACTTGAGGTGCCACATGTCCAATACTTCGACTTGGTGTCTGGGAAACAATTTGTGAAAATACTCATCATGCATGAATGTTCTTATTTCTATAGAAACCATCTAACAACCCCAGTAAAATGTAAAAGAAAAATCCCTGAAATATAAGGAAAATCAAACCATGAGAAGAAATGCAGGGGCTTTATTTTAATCAGTATTATTCTTGAAGTTAACAATTGATAAACTCATTCAGGAAAACATTTTGCTTTCAAAGATCCGGAGCCCCTGATGCATGCCACATGCAGCTAAAAGTACATGAAATACACACCCTGGGAAATAGCACGGCACACCTGGCTGCAAAACCAGGAAGTATCAACGATGCGTATGAGTTTCTAACAGGCCTGACCTAGTACTGCCTGCTCTCAGCATCCCTTCTGAGATGCGGCTCTAGGAGGTGGCGGGGTCGGGGGGGGCGGGAGCTGTTTGCTCGGTGTGCCTCATGACAGTGCCCCACCGAATTTGCAATTCCAAAGCCAGCCTCAGTGTATGTCAACATCTCAGAGATTGAGAAATACCAGATGTGATGATGCAATACCTTTAAGGTTAGACTTCAGCTTCTGCAGGTCAGTGGGTTAGGAAACCAAACATTGCCTTTAGAATGCCAAGTGCATTCTCAAGTTGAGGGGGGCGGTGATCTGACTAGGTCTGCCTCACTTTTACCAGCTGGCAGCTGTGGATTTGATAATGGTATCAGAGAGGCAGGTGTGCAAGCTGCTCGCCACATGCTGCTGACCTGCAGCAAATGCCACTGTAGGTGAGTTGGGCCACACCCTCTCCAGAATTATCTGCTCTGGAAGATTTGAACATCTGAGTAAAGGAGCCCTTTGGCTTTTCAGAAAAGCAGGGCACTGCACAGCTGTGAGCCAGGGAGCAGTCTAGGGCAGCTCCAGGCAGAAAGCGCGTGCAGAGAGCAGGGTCCTCTGATGTGCCGAGGTGAACGTGGGCCCAGGAGCACTCCGGCACAAGGAATCCTGGGCAGTTGGACTGATTGACAAACAGGTTTTTCTAGCCCAAATGGAATGTGGTATTGCTGTTTCTCCCTTTAGAGACAAAGGGCAGGTTTTTTTTGTCTGGTTCTCTCTGCATTCAATTCTCTTTCTATGCATTCCATGCTCTTGCTGTAGTGTTCTGGAATTAGCTATACGTCTGTTCCCCCGCCTGGTCAGTGATCACTTCCAGAACTCAAAACAGCTCTAGAGGTGCGCACTGAAAAGCGCAGGTGTGCCTCATTCCTCGGCAAAGCCTGTCCTGATGGAGAGGCAGTGCAGGACCCACACTGAGATCTCTCCCTAGAAGTACTACCTTTGAACTACCTACATTCTAATTTTCCAGCAAGATGACTCATGGGACAATTGAGCCATTTCAGGGATTCAAGCTTTTCTTTGGTTCTTCTGGGACTGCCCAGCGCTGCCCTGCACAGGAATCTCTGTCACACAGGGGGTGACATTCAGGGTTGCTGTTTTCAGTCTTCCCAGCTTTGCCTTTCTGAACCCCATCCCCATAATTAACACCTGCATTTCGTATGCTCTCTTAGGTGTTAAGCCTGAATTGTCCTAGTACCGAAAATCAAGAAATGATTGAATTTTCCCCCTTAATCCTAATGTAATCCTCCCAAATTTGTGCCCTCTTGTTTTTGAGACCACAGGCAGGAATTTTAGTCAATTGCTGGAACAGAACTAAAACTAAACTCTGAACAACTTCATGTTGCTCAGGACTCGGCAAGTTCTGCTAATGGCACTGTGGTCCTCAAACACCAACCAGGACTCCCTGGAAATAAGGTTTGAGGTCTGTTTCTAGTTTTCCATACAGAAATGTAAGGCAAAGGAAGGGCGCTTTGCTTTGCCTCAGATTTCCCAGTGGAGCTGTGTTTTGAAGATGCAGTTCTCTTTGTCGGGGAAATACCAAATGTCGGGAAACCAGGCACGGCTGCAGAGGGCGCTGGGTCCTTGCCGGTCACTTACGGGGCTGCTGGATGTGCTGGGTTCTCGGGGACATATGCTTGTCTATGGAGGCGTGGGGCTTCTGGTGAGCCACCTGGGCAGCTGCCGGGGGGAAGTCTTTGTCGCCCTGTAGGAGACAGAACAAATGCATGGGTCATCAACACCAAGTAGCGGGGTTCCTGCAGGAGCGAAGCCCCAGCCCTGTGCCCACCGTGTCCCTGCAGCACAGGTGATGGAAAGAGGACCTGTGGCAGGCAGAAGCCTGCCTCCTGGGTTGTGGGAGTCCTGAGACTCTCGGGCGAGCTGAAGGGGCACTGAGGCCCACGTGGCACCCGGAATGTGAGAATGCTCACTGTCTCTCACCAGGAACCGTGTTTGGATGTCTTACTTCTGCTAGAACTGTTCTTGTAATCTTTTGAACTGGGGGCCAGACAAAACTGAATCCAGGGTCTCAAATGCAGATTTGCCACCGCAATTGCGAGTCAGGAAGGACACACACCAAATGTCGGGAAACCAGGCATGGCTGCTGAGGGCGCTGGGTCCTTGCTGGCGGTCGCTTGCGGGGCTGCTGGAGGTGCTGGGCAGGGCCGAAAAGTGTGCGGTAGGTAGCTCCTGACTCAATCTGCCGAGTCTCAGAGAAGGCACCCGGCTGTTTTCAGGGAAGAATCACCCTCTCGTGCCAACAGTGCCTGTGTGGCCGGGGCAGATGGAGGGAGCCACGGCTGCTCTGGCCCAGACAACTGATCATGTTTGACTTCGAACTGGCGTCTGCATTTAATTTTCTCACATGTAGTGGATGTGTCACTGGTCTGTCCCAGCATCTCTGGATGGCTGTGGTGAGCTGCCCCTGGCAATGGCATTTACTTTATACATCATATGCTAAGTGCCCAGATTGGTGTTACCATGTCCTCCTCAAAATGGGAGTTAGCTAGCTGGTGGGAGGCCCATAGTTACAAATTGCTGGGTCCACCCAAAGACGGGGCTCTTGAAATGTCAAGGGTGTGACTAAGAGCTATGAGTTTAGTTCTGGGGTTGGCAAACATTTTCTGTAACACATCAAATGGTAAATATTTTACAGTTTTCGAGGCATATTTTTTGCCTCAACTATTCAGCTCAGCCATGGACAGTGCATGTATGACGGGCGCGGCTGTGTGCCATGAAGACTTTATCCATGGACACTGAAACCTGAATTGCATATAATTTTCACGTGCCATGACACAGAATTCTTATTTTCATTTCTTCAACCATTTAAAAGTGTAGAAGCCTTCTCAGCTCACAGGTCTCCCAGCAGCACTTGGCCTGGGGGTAGCTGTGCTTGAAGGGAAGGGAGACAGGTGAGGGAGGAGAAGAGGCAGCTGTGCGGGCTCCCGCTGTGAGCTCCATGTGTTGTCACTGTTTGTAATTTCTCACTGTGCGCTCCAGGGACGAAAGATGACAAAGCACTGCTGGACCCGACAGAAGAACAGCGTTTAGCAAAGACAGACGGAGCTGAAAGAGCACATGCTGAGGCCAGGTTTGAGGAAGGTGCTTACCCGGGCGATCACACCGGAGATGAACACCGTGGGTTTAGGCGGACTGCAAGACAAGAACGAAAAAGGCGATTTAGCAGAACAACTCACAAAAGGGGACTAGACCGTGGCAGGCAAGGGGAAGGCGGATGAGGCTAGTTTTAGGGAGGCTGAGGAGGGAGGTGGAAACAGGAAGCACACCTCTTCCTCCGTATTATTTTGTCACAACCACCACCTGGGCTCAGGACACCTGCGGAGTCCTTCTCCCGAGGTGAGCTCAGGCAACGGATTGTAGCAAACAGCAGGTGAGCTGCCGCAAAACACTTTCTTTTAATTCTTGTTCTTTGGTTCGTCCTCACTGTGTAACCATGGGCAAGTCCAGTGGTTTTGGTTTCAGGAGATTATAGACAGAGTTGCTGCTTGAAGCCGGAGAGCAAGGTCACACTGGATGAACTCGGAAACTCTAAGAAGCTCCCTGTCTTGTAGGCTGAGGGTCCCCTTCCACAGTCCTCATGCAGACTGTGGCTTTCAGCAGCTTCCAGTGGGTGAGATTCAGAGCCAATGCAAAGCTCTTGGCCCCTATGGGACCCCCAAGTGGTAGAAGTGTAAAGTCTTTCTGAAGCTATTGTCATTTTTAATGTTTTTCGTCATATTGAGCTTACCCACTGTCACCAAAACTGAGGGAATGGATTATAGGACCAAAGTAATATGCACTTATTGTTGAGAAGCAGACAAACCAACACATGTTAGAATCACTTGTAATTCTGCTACCTGGAGATAATCACCATTGACACATTGGCTATCCTGCCAGTCTTTCTATGGATAGGTAGACACTCTTGTGTTCCTATTTTCTTTTGCTTTTCTTACAAAAAGAGTCATATTGTTTTGTAATCTGCTTTCTTTACTCAGGATACAGTGGGCAGATGTGCATGTTATTATATGCTCTTCTATGCATTTTTAAATGGCTGCATGTGTCATAGTTTTAACACATCAGAACACAGTTCCAGGTAGTACACAGGTGCACGTACCTCCAGAGTGGCTTCAGCAGGGACAGAGAGACCTGGGAGTGACAAGTGACTATGAGGTGAGTTCAGCAGGGAGAATGTGATGGGGGCAGCTCAAGGAGGTGGACAGATTTGCCCCAGGCTGGTCTTGCTGGGCAGACAGCAGAACCCATCCATGAGCTGCCTTGCTCGCCTCCCACCAGCTCTGCTGCTGGGTCCTTTGAAGAAAACCCCTTGTCTCAGCTTTGTGTTGCTTGAGGCAAAAGTCCCTGTGTTCAGAAAGTTCACTGTTTAAATCCCAAAGAGTTTAGCACAAACACCCAAAATTCCCCCAAGTAATTTCTGTTGCTCCAAGAGATCAAGAAACTTCAAGTCTTACTAAGCAGTATAGAAATGTCACCACACAACTGTGGCTTTACTTAGCTTCTGTTGTGTGGTTAACTGGCTGGGATTTTTTCCCTTTAATCACAAATGTGAATTGGCCACAGGATCAAGAGCCAGGCAGAGATGAGTAAGCTCAGCTCAAATGTAAGCCTCTCCGTAGTATGTTTGGATCTGTGCGAATCCAAACACATCTGCAGTGAATGCTCACTCCACCCCTGGGGAGGTCTGCAGGGTATTCACAGCTGAGGGGTTTGCGTGTAAAGCTTGGAAACCGTGCTCTGGGTTCTCACTTTTTTGGAAAGAAATATGGAACTGGCAGGACAAAAGTTTTTTAACTGTTGAATGTTCCTTTAAAAATCTAGGAGGAGCCTGAAATGGGGATGGTTTGTTCTGATAATTTTGTTGCATCACCTTCCAGTGGGGCCTGGCCATCTGCAGGTCTGAGTGCAGTGTGTGACTGCTACCATTGTCTCCACTCTTTTTATTGGCTTGTGACCTGAGTCAAGGCTCTGAAGGCGGAAACAGAGACGCTCCCTCCCTGTCAACAAGAGCCTGATGAGAAAGTCACCCACGGGGAGTGGATCTAGTCAGAAGAGAGAGATACACAATAGAGGATATTAGCTCCTCTGCCCAGTGAGCCCCAAAGGGCAGTCGAGGAAGATTGGGTCATTTTATACATATGCCTATGTATACACACACACACACACACACACACACACACATACGTGTGTATATATGTGTATATATATAATCCTTTCTGCCTCTCTACACATACATATACTCAATGTATTGTTGAAAAGCAGACAAGCAAAAACAAGTTAAAATCACTTCTATATTAGTATGTGTATAACACACACATTTATGCACCGAAGAGAACCATAAAAAAATTGTAACTGAATCAGCAGATAATGCTCTGAGGAGGTGGCGCATCTGGTTCCTGGGAGAGGAGGAGGCTCTGTCACAGGCAGAATGACAGCTGCAGCGGCCACCCCAGTGGCCTGTTTCCTGTACCTGTTCCCCTCTGTATGGGTGGAGGAAGGGTCTCCAGACCTCAGAGCCCTGTCATGGGGCCCCACACTTCCACTTGATGGCCTCTCTGGCCTCGCAGGGGTCCCTTCGAACTCTGGCCCTGGGTGTCTGCTACGTTCAACATGACGAGGGTGGGTTGGGAAATGCACATGTGGATGGTTATGGTAAGAGGTCACAGGGACCCTGCTCCAGCCTGGACATCAGAAAGTGCAGGTGGAAGCTGTAGCCTTACTTCTGCCATCTGATGCCTTGTGGTGGGTGTGCTTTTTATTTTCCTGGCTCCCATTTTATCATCTCCCCTCAAACAAGCCCCTCAAGGAGACTGTCACAGCATGACTGCTAAACAGCTACAGACACTCTGGACTCTGGGGCTAAAGGAGGCACCCCGCACCCCCGTCGCAGCTCATTCCCGAAGGGGAGTCAGAGGCTGGCAGGGCAGACCTGGGTCCACGTGGCCCATGAAGATGATACTCTGACTCCTCAGTACTTAAGCTGTTGAGTTTTGAGGGCTTTTGAACGCTGCTCATCAAGGAACAGTGCACCCAAGGAAAGCCCACTGGGCTCAGAGCAAAGGAAAAAATCCTGTGGATCCAGCATGTTGGAGAACAGGTTCTTGCTGCAAGAGTGTACTTTTTTTTCTGGTTTGCTCTGTTTTTAAAACATCAAAGAATTGTGCTGTGCCTGCCAAGTCCTACCCAGGCTGGAGGGGAGACCCCAGCCTGTGTCAGTTCTGGTAAGCAACCCTCCTCCAGAGTCCAAGTTTGCTTCAAAGCCCCAGCTAGCTCAGCAACAAATGAACACCTTAAAAAAAAATGTCCCTTTTAAGCCATTTTTACTTGTACAATTCAGTGCCATTAAGTACATGCACACTGTTATACAACTGTCACCACGGCCCATTTCCAGGAGTTCTTCATCACCTCAACAGGAACCCTCTCTAATAGATGATAACTCCCCTCTCTCCCTTCCCTTAAGCCCTAGTAACGCTGTTCTACTTTCTGGCCTGAGAATTCAAAAGTCCAGCACCCCATGTAGGTTTCCTCTCGTGTCTGGCTTATTTCACTGAGCTTCAAGGTTCATCCAGGCTGTAGCCCGCGGCAGAATGTCCTCGCTCTTTAAAGGCTGAGTGATAGAGCATTGTGTGGCTAGAGCGCATTTTGTTTACCCACTCCTCTGTTGATGGACACTTGAGTTGTTTCCGCCTTTTGGATCATGGTGATTAATGATGCTATGAGCACGGGTGTACCGCATTCTGTTTGAGACCCTGCCTCCAATTCGTCCGTGTGCACACTCAGAAGTGGGCTCGCTGGGCTGTGTGTTGATTCTGTTTAACCCGAGGAGCTGCCACACACTCCCACAGACATCCTGCCGTTTCAGATTCCCGCCAGTGATGCACAGGGTTCCAATGCCTCACATCCTCACCAACACTTGTTACTGTCCAGTGCGTGTGCAGTGGTACCTCACTGTGGTTTAGATTTGGCAAATAATTTTAAGAATGAGCTTCTGTGCATCAAGAAACAATGAATATCAATCCGTACTGATCATTCCTTCAAGGTCTTTATGCCACAAGCTGCCCCTCACCCCCACCCAAAGCCTTCTCTTTTCTGAAACTGAAAAGGCCACAATCGCTGGTAAGGACATCATAGGGCAGTGCCTGTGAGAAGACGGCAGGAGGCTGGCCTCCTGTGTGACATCTGATGGATACTGTTTGCACACGGCCCTCACCCTGGTGGATGTGAGCTGCTGGGCAGGTCTCCATCGGGCGTGGCCAATGGGCCCTGTGTCGCTGCCCTTTTCCATCTGCAGTGAACAGCACCTCAAATTGGTCAACGTTTCTTTATTCCATTTATATAGTGAAAACTCTTTCTAACCTCCCTGAGCTTAAACCAGAATTCACAAACGAGAAAACCTGGTAAAGAGTCTGCTTGCGAAGCTGTGTTTGCAAAAACACGTGTATTTTAAATTCCATTAGGGTTCCATGCAAAGCATAACCTACATTTCCAAGATTCTAGAAACTGTGATCACGGCTTTGAGGATTTATTTAATCTGATAAAAATCATTCTGACAGCTGTTGTTCTGAAGATGCAACATTACTTTCTCTCAGGAAACAGAGACAGTGAAAAATATGGCCCCTGCCCGCCGCATATCCTCATGCCTTTCCAGTTTTTAAAAACCACACTTATTTAAAATGAAAGGAACTGCAAGTGAGGCGGAATTAGTAGAGATTAGAACCTGGGTAACACTTCCTGTACGTCGGCAGAAACTGCAGCTTTGCCACACCTGGCGTGAGCAGCCCCGAGTGACTGACGCACATGGGTTTCCAGAGTTCACCTGTTAAAGACCACATCAGAGTCTCACCAGGGTCGTCTGTCCTGGACAGAAGTTTCCTTGACGAACGGAGTTTATGCCTTATTGGCATTCCAGACAGGCAGGATTGAAATGACAGTAAATGCTTTGTGAACACGTGCCCCTGGGGAAAGCAGATGCCTTGAGGACCAGTGTGACAATCTCATCTTTCAGTGGAAGTCCTTAAGGTTGAGAACTGGAATTCATATTTATAAAACTCCCTTGAACTCTAAAATAGCAATTATTGAAATATATGTCAATAGATTTTACTCAACTCAGTATATCTAAAATATTACCAGTCCAACATGTAATCAATGGAAAAATGATTGAGGTCACAGTACTTGACACTTGTGTGTGTCCTCGACTTCATGACCTGGACTGTCAGATGGCAGAAGTGAGGTGTTCCCTGCCCGGCTCTGAGCATTCTGAACTGAACTTGGCTAGTCCAGCCCCCCTCTCACATGGTCATCGGTAGCACTGAGTCATCCAGAAAACAGGACCTGGGAGCTGGTCGTCAGGTAACACCCCCTCCGCTTCTGGTAAGAAGGCAGGTGAGTGCTCAGAAAGGGATTTCCCCCAAAAGCCTCCCTAAAAGTCCAAGTTGCCCATGAGTCAGGGAGCAGCTCTCTCACACACAGGTCCAGAGAACTGTGTCAGAGTCTCTATTTCGTTTTCCGATGGGCAGCTCACATTTCTGTGAGAAGGAGCCTGGCTTTCCATTGCCCAGTGACAGAAGCACCCCACTGAACCTGCAGCCTGCTCACTAGGGGCATCATGCGGCTCCCGGGCCTCACAGCCTTCAGGGTGTCTGTGTGCAGCCCCAAGGGGATGGAGAGGCATGCTGGTTCCCCAAATCCAGCCCCACTGATGGGCTGTTGGTGAAGGGCTTCCCTGTGCCTAGAGGAGTTACACCGTCCCCCGCAGGGCTTGCCCGTGCTGACTGAGCCCTTCCCGTGGCCAGAGAGAGAGGAGCAGCAGAGCTCCTTCAGCGAGCTCATGCCAGTGTGGGAGTCGGGTGTTCGTGTGTGAAATTCAAATGGGGATCGGTGTCAGGGAAGAAACGAGCGGGGTCTTTGCTAAAACATACTTGGGGAGACTAATATGTAGAGGGGGTAAACACAGGTCTGGAAAGGTGATATTAAGCTGAGATCCATGCGTGCATGTGCACACTCGTGCACACACAAGTGTGACAGTAAGAGGGACCCAATCCTAGGGCACAGTGCACAAAAAGAAGGCATGCAATTTCATTTGCTTTTGTAAGCACAAAGTCAATGAGGTCTAAGGGGAGACTCTTCTCAGTGATGGGGCAGCTGATTTGGGTGCGGCCCAGCTCGCCTGATGCGCCCCTGGGCAAAGCCATCCTCTCGCTGACCCTCCCTGTAAAAGGATAGAGTAGGGTCTCCTAGAGGTAAGCTGCCATTAGGATGGCAGCTTAAAAACAGATTCTGCTGCTGAGTTTTTGACTTTGCCCTAAGCCTGTGGCTTTGTATTTTCACAGAATTTACGAAAAAATATGTTCCCACCTGGGGTGATTTTAAATACATTTTCTAATAAATAGATGAAAAACAAATCCTTTCTAGCCATTTTAGTTCTTGAAATAGCTTTCTGGTTTGCTGTTCATTTATTTGGGTTATTAACTTTCTAGACACCAAAATAATAATTAGCGTGGCTGGTGACCAGAGGGGAACATCTCACTCGACTGCGTCCAGACATTCCTTTGCAATGTCATTCTTCAAAGGTAGACAGTCAAGGTTGTCTCTTCTTCACCTGGTTTCAGAAGCTGAGCGCTTTCCCACAAGATGGCACTGCTGGTCCTTGGAGCTCTCGGGCTGGCAAAGCCCTGGCCCGAGGCCAGCCCGGCCATGCTGAGGAACACTGAGAGCCTGACGTCCGCCGTGGACAGGATGAGTGTGTCCTCCTTTCCCTAAGTGATATGCGATTGTCCAGTGAGTCTAACTTAAGGTAAATAAAACACAACTCAAGTGCTTTGCACTGTAAATCCGAGAGAAAATAATCTGGACCCTAATTCCTTCTAGATTCGGTATATGGAGTTTATGTTTTTTAAAGGGCATGAGCAAAGGTACTCTTCTGGGGGAGAGCATTTGAGCTCGTGTTCAAACTGGTCTTGGAACAAGGGGAATGGACCTCAGTCGTTCTGGGCCAGGCAGTTTTCTCTGCTCTTTACTCAGCCCCGATGACCCGAGGGGGCTGTGACTTCAGGACCAGACCGTAGTCCAGGCTGTTCTGAGTCTGTTCCAGAGATGAGTGGGGCTCCGGGTCTTCGTGTGGGAGGAGGCTCTTCTTTTCTCTAGATGACATTCCACCCACAGACATTTGACTATTGCTGCTCCAGATGTGAACACTTCACTCACCCACTTATTTAGGCAGAGAGGGCTGACACCCAGCACTAAATGTGTATGAGGGTGAGTACGACTTATGCATAAATGGCAAGTCCCATAGACACTTGGAATGTATAACGAAAGCTACTGCCTGTTCCCGCAAGGCCTGGGCATCTTCATCTTCCCTCTAGACCCGTTTCCGGAAGGCTACTCTATTCTTAGTACTCTATATGCAGTGTGACTTATGGCTTCTCCCTCTGTCCTTACTGTGTTCTCTCTCCTTCCCTGGATGCAAAGATGGTAAATACAGTTAAGTATTCTAATTACTTAGCTTGCGTGTTACGGATTTAATACACAGAGGTTGTTCTGGGCCAGGGGGAGTGCCCCTATTCATCACAATACAGAGTGTCGCAGTCCATGATGAGAGAAACCCAGGCCACCCTTCCTGACACTGCGTGCGTGGGCCGGGCACCTGCGTGGTTTGGAAAATCCACCTCGTTCTGCAGCACAGAGAGAAGCCATGTAACTGAGCATCTGAGGACTGGCTTTGGAGACAAATGGCTCTGGGCTCAAATCTCAGCTTGAACGAGTAACTTCTCTGAGCCTTGCTGTCCGTCTCTAAAACAGGAACAATCCCTAGTTCGCAGAACAGCTGGGAGATTAGTGAAACTAAACAGTATGCACTGTGCTTAGAGCATGGCCTCCACGGACACAATCACATCTAGTTGTGGTAAGTACCGACTTCACTGCCTATATCAGAACAGCACAGGAGTGGCTGCTTTGTCTTTTAAAGCATAACTTAAAAATTCTTTTTTCTTAAAGACTAGAAGTCTAGGGCTTCTTAGAGCATCTCTGAGGAATGACAGGGTGTCCTCCCTAGGTGTCCTCATTCCTATTCTAACTCCATATGGTGCCATGGGGCAGGATTTGAGGGCACTACAGAGAGAAAAGGTTGTTCCAGTGCCAAAGCGTTTGAACCCATGCCCACCCCACCAGAAAACTGTGCAAGGCAAGAAAATGGACTGCTTCCTTTATGTTGCTAAATGTTCCAGAAAAGATGTCTCTTAGGAAGGATATAAATTATCTTTATAGGTAAGGGCTAAGCCTTAAAATAAAAAAAACAACAATTATGTGTGTGTGTGTGTGTGTGTGTGTGTGACCATGTGGCAATGTCGAAGAGGCTGGAAAAGGACAAGAACAGCCTGCCTGCTGGTTAGGTCCAAGGCTGTGCTGTTGGAAGACGTGGGCTACAGGTGGACCAGCTCTACACACGATCGGTTGGGCAATACTGGCGATAGCTGGGGAGGCGCCTGTTTTTTCAGTCAGCTCCTGACACAGAGAAACCCTCTGTTCTCCCGCAGAGCCCTGTGTAACCACCATGTATCTATGAGAAATTCTAAGTGTTACTTCATTTCCGTAAGTAACACATCTTTGTTTCCAAACACATTTGCTTCAGCGCCTTCCTTCCGAATTCCAATTGGATTAAACTGCCAGTGCTGATCAGAGAGGTGCTACATAGGGCATCGGAGTACTTATTATCTGTCTGGTGAAACCAGAGCCAGCCAGCTGTCCTGAGGGTCGGAACCCGTCTTACACCGGGATGATTTGGGGAGGAGGTGCCTGTGGTGCCTCGTACAAAGGACGTCTTTGCAGAGGACATGCGGTACAGCTTTAAAAAAGGAAAATGATTGTGTAAGTAGAAAAAAGTCTGACAAGACAAGTGCTAATAGCATTCTTATTACAAAGAAGCACATGCTGATGTAAAATCAAATCACAGACACCAAACACTCCTCTGGCTGGGTCTACTCCTCTCTCTGGAAGCCCAGGCGGCTGGCCTCAAGTGGGACCAGCTATCACTAGGGTGGGTTTGTGCAGAATCCAGCAATAAAAGAGGAGAGATGCCAGGCTTAATTGGCTCTCGAGGACTTTTCAGTGAGGTCTCTCTTCGGTAGCAAAAGTCACAAGTCCTGGGAGGAATAAACACAGCTTAGGTGAAAGCTGAGTACCTAGAATGAGTGACAAGAGCACCTGGATTTCTCTGTTGCTGGATTCGCCAGTAATTATGTTCTTAATCCACCCTCCAAACCCCTGGCAGGGAGGGATTTGGTGAGCTGATAGCCAGCCTTTCCCCCATCAGCTAACCAGACATGTGGAGCTGTCCCCTGAGCTGTCCTCCTCAGGGGTCTCCCGATGGTACACTCGGCTGCTGCCTGGCTCTCCTCAGACCGCACCATGCCCTCAAGCCCTTTCAGGAATTAACAGAAAAAGAGGAGCCAAGCCAAGCATGTAGAAAACTAAACCCACTGCCAATTCTGCTTACTTTTTAAACCCCCTAGTGAGTTAGGATGATAACTTCTATTCAACCCAAGAGACCCCCCTGTTTAGAGCCAGCACGTCAGGATATTGCAATAGCACAGGAACAAGCAGGATGGACTGGGCTGGAGACTAACGTCTGTCACTCAAGGCAGTGAGAAGTGCACTCTGAGCACTGGGGAAGGTCTTCATCCACTGACTACCGAATATTCAGATGCTCTGATCTTCAGGGACCAGCTCACTTCCTGATAAATTAGGGCCCTAGGGTTTACTTGTTTATTAGCTGGTTTCATTTATGTATTCACCATAGGTCAATAGCTTTAAACGCCAGGCATGCCTCAACATTAGAAAGCATTTCATTTCATCTGGAGGGGCTCCTGTTTTCTGCTTGTTCAGTGGCTGCAGGGACACCTGTCCCCATCCTCATCACAGTCACCCTCTCTTTCCTGCCCATTAACAAGCACTCGGCATTCTCCCCCCGGAAAGGTTCTGGGTTAGAGGCTGGGTGAAGACAAAGGGCGTCAGAGAGCTGGTCCCAGAGGCCAACCAGTTTTACCAGAAGCTAACATGGAAAACAGAGAGAAATTATCCCTGTTTCAATGTGACGGGTGTTTGTGGCAACCGCAAGAAAACCGAGTGTGTCCTTATTGACAGGAAGAGCTTCCAGAGGCAGACCTTCCGTCAGGGGTGTGAATTCTCCCAGGGCTGCTCCTGACATCATGTGGAGAAGCCGAGACTCTCTCTGAACTTGGCAAATACAGCTTTCAAGTGAAGAACAGCAGAGCAGGAGCACAAGATAAAGCGCACACCCAGCGTGGGCTGCCCTGGACCCCACGCCCAATGCTCCACTCTTTCCTGCCAAATGTTCCCTTTGGGCGTCTGCTTCCTTAGGGCCCTTTCCTTTGCTTGCTATGGGGACAGCCAGATAATCTGCTTTTAATAACAGCTAATGTTATTAAAAAGCCAGACAGATAAATCAATGGCAGCGAGGCAGTTTTGTGGGGCTGAAAGAGAACAGGGCCACAGACAAAACACGCCTTCTGAGAACCAGGTGGCCATGAGCACTTGAGCTGGACTCTGAACCTCAATGTCCTCATCTGAGACTGGAGCTCACAGGAATTGGAGGAAGATCAAGTGAGCTCCATGTGTTGGGCCCACTGCACATACAAGGTGTGGCTCAAGGAGAGAACTCTTAGGAGGTTAGCATGTAAATTGAAGCAGACTGATCCAGGCCCCACCCACATTAGCTGGATGGTCGTTATCATGCTTGTAAAAACGAGAGCAGAGAGGCACACCCTTGCATCTGGAGCATGGCTTCAATCCATGACCTGAGGCACACTCACGGACCACATGGACCTTGTCAGGCCTCCAGGAAAGGACTGAACAAGCAGCAACCTGGGCTTTCCCTATCAAGCCAAGGTGCACCCGGAGAGATAGTCTCATGGACACAGCCACAAAGAGGGTGACCAGGATGAGACATCCTGGGCTGATCTCCCAGCAGGCTGGACATGCCATGCTTTGAGGGATGTTAGGGCTCTTAAATATAAACTTAATGTTTAAGAAATCAAAGGAGAACTGATATTTTATAATGCTCAGTTTGCAATGGCACGCATGAACAGACCCTCCTTTCTTCCCCCGTGGGTGGGAGAATACGTCCACACCTAAGGCCCATCTATGCCAAGAGGGTGATGGGGAGTGTAAGAACAGCACGGCCACATTTCGAAGGAGCATGAAAACCTCCAGGGTTGGTGATGGTGGTGAAGCACCACAACAGATGCAAGTGGTTTAGAATGCCAGCTAAGGTTGGGGGAAAGAGGAATTGGGGGCCTTTCCCTCCCTTTTAACGCCTACGGGCCCTGCAGAGAGTGGAGTTTTGTTAGATTGCAAGAGGAAAACATCTCAGTTGAAGAGCTGATTCTGGCTGGGGAGCTCATCCTGGTGCAGCTGAGATCCAGGGCAGCAGGAGCGCCTGGGGCATAGAAGGTCTGCAGATGTGGATCTCGGCACGTCAGCACCGTGCCTGTGCCTGTGCCTGGAATAAATATTTACTGAGCAGCCACAGGTACCAGCCACTGACTGGGCTGGGTCCTGGAGACCCACCTTGCGTGACCAGCACAGAAGGGTATGCCCTCCTAGAGCCTAAGAGCACGAGGGGCTGGGCTCTGCAGTGTGGACTGGGAAGCAAGACAGGCTTGACATCCTTGCTGATGGGCCCAGGGCCCTTGTTTCTCTGGGTCATACACTATAGGTAAGATAGCCCTATTGTTTTGCTTTTTATTATTGGGAACCAGAACCCACTGCCTGACAAATAGAAGTCCTTCTGTGGACAAGGGGACAGAATAGTTGAAACCAGAACTATTCCAGAAAATCTGCACCATGTGGCCCCGGCTGTGGAGGAGCAGGTGTCAATGGCCTGTGCTTTCACTGTTCCATCACCTGGGTTAAAGCATCTGATGACTGAGCTGTCACCTTGGAGACCAGAAGAAAGGGCCCTAGGGAACAGTGACACCCAGGAGGAAAAAACCTGTTAAGGTGTGCGGCATGGAGTCTGCCTGGGGCAAGTGGGTGCATGGTCTCCCTCCGCAAGGAGGCTTTCCCACGGAAACAAAGAGTGCAAGGTTTCCAATGAGATATGTGAATGAGGCACCCAGATAAAAATCGCTCGCACCTTGGCTGGTGCGGCTCAGTGGATTGGGTGCTGGCCTGTGAACCAAAAGATCGCAGGTTCAATTCCCAGTCAGGGCACATGCCTGGGTTGCAGGCAAGGTCCCCAGTTGGGAGTTAGCGACAGGCAACCAATTGCTATTTCTTTCCCACATCAATGTTTCTCTCCTTCCCTTCCCCTCGCTCTAAAAATAAATAAATAAAATCTTTTAAAAGATCGTTTGCAGCTGTGCTACTGGTTTCAGCACGGCAGGCAGAGATGGGATGGGAGGACGGACTCAGAACACTGCCTGAAAAGAAGTTCTATCATGAACGAGGAACCCCAAAGAGGAGTGCTTCTTAAGATCAAGACGCAATTTGTTGGTTTTTCTTGGCATTTGCCCCAAAAGGTGCTGATTTGAACATAAAGAAAAACCAGCCTCTTCACGGACCGGTAAAGGGCAGTGCGGGGCTCCTGAAATGAGAATGGGTGACGTGACCACGCCGTTTCTGCACTGCAGTCCCCCAAATCACTGTGACGGCAGATGGCATTGCATTTGACTTCCTATCTTTGCCTGGGGGGTAAATGCAGCCGACCCCTGCTGCCACTTTTCTGACCACTTGTCCTCGACTCCTTGGGGACTGTCTGAGTTTAGGTCTTGGCCCCTGTGTACTTACTAACAGTGCCTCCTTTTACTCTCAAAAACACACCGGCCTCAACACAGTCACTCGAAGCTGAGACACAGAGCTCTAGCATGATCCCAACTGTCACTGTAGGGCTCTAGGGAGCTGCATCTTGCACAGAAGGAACGCTGGTGCTCTCTCTGCCTGTACAGCGTTAAACTCAGCCAGTCGGCAAACACTAGCTCAGAGGGAGCTCACGTGTTATCTTCCCATTGCTTTCCCTGACCCTGTGACCCTTTCCCAGCTGTGTTTTCACAAGAACTTCCCACTTAATCACACTGCAGTGCAGGCTCTTGCATGCCTTCAAGGTGAAGGACAATGGTTGAGTATGTTGTGTCCCGAGCACCTGGCATGGTGTCAGGTACACAGAGGGGCTCATCAAATGCCATCAGCACCAAGTGTCACTGGCACAGTCAGTGCAGGGAGTGAATTAGCTGGGAGATAAACTGGGGCTCATGTCTCAGACACGCACCTAACTCCTTGTGCATGGAGAGCCCCAAAGGCTTGCAAAGGAGGGATCGGAGACGTGTGGATTCAGTTTTGTTGCCTATCCATCTGGTTGGGCTGGATCTGCTGGCAATGGGGAGCCAGCCTGGAGTTCCTCAGCACAGGGGCTCTTCCTCCAGGGTTAGCCAGACTGATCTTGAAGACGAGTAAACTGTTTTTCTCCCAATTAAGAGAGAGGTCAGGCTAAGAGGTACTGCTTCAGCTCGTCTCGAGTCAAACTTGTGAACGGTGATGGAACCATGCACTGAATCTTTAATGATAAGGAAGAATGGGAGGAGTGCCCTATTAAAACCACTTCTGAGAGTCTGAATTAACAAATTTAACAGAAGAATCCATCAATCTTCTTTCATTCCTGGCAATTCCTGGAAGCTGCCGATAAGAGCTGGATTTCTCTGCAGGACTCATATTTCTCTAAAAATCTGGAATGGTTCAAGAGTAAAAGTGACCAGACTGAAACCCGGGCTCCAAGGCAGCCAAAGTGGTTAAGAGACTGGTGTCCTCTCTTTAACAGTGTGACTTTATTCATGACAGGGCACTCAACTCCAAGCAGAAGGGGCCTTAACGACCAAGGCATCTCCTCCGGGGCTGGGAGTCGGTAAAGAGTATGCAGCCCCTGTGCCTGACCCCAATGCAACAGTTTACCATACTGTGCCTTTTCAGCTGGGTTCTCAAACACCTGAAGGATCCAGGTCTTCACTTAAAACCTTTCTCCTCTGTACCTAAGGCCGTCTCTGATTCGGGTTTGGTCATCTGCTAGTGAGTATTCGGAAACAGAGCCTGCTCCCGTTCACTTCCACTTAACACGAGCGCCTAAGGGCACAAGTGAGGACAGGGCTCGGTGGAGATGACTCACCCTCGGGCCGCATCTCACAAAGAAGAGAGCTCCCAAAGCAGGGCAGTCGCTTGTTCGGACGTAGAATTTATTTCCCCTCAGAAATGGTATTAATGATGCTTAGGTCCCTAGACTGTCTCATAGTCCATGCAGCCCAGGGCAGGACACTAACTGCCAGTGTCCTGAGTCTCGGGCTGGCTGGTTTCCACAGCCTTGGTGGCCCTGAGGCACAGGCAGGGGGATAAGCGTGGCTTCCTGGTGGGCTTGTCAATTTGCTGTGTGTCAGGCACTTCACACCTAGGAATGGTTGTGTGGGATTCTGTTTTAGAATTCAGGAAGCATCACAGAGGGAGCAGCCCAGTGAAGTTAGCTCTAAAAGGACTCTTTCCCCTAACAATTAAAAGAACTATCCCAAAGGATCCATAAGGGATGAGTAAATTATTAAACTGTTAAGATGTTGCTATAAATATGTAGTGTTAATTCAATAATTTATAATGGACTGGTACAAAAAAATTTCTAAGGCTCATAAAATACAGCTGGCTTTTGGAGGTAGTTAGCTTCTGGGGTGCATGCCAACTGTTTCTTATTTATTTATATATATTTTAAAGGTTTTATTTGTTTATTTTTAGAGAGAAGGGAAGAGAAGGAGAAAGAGAGGGAGGGAAACACTGATGTGTCAGAGAAACGGATCGGGTGCTTCTCCCATGCAATGGGGACCCGGCCTGCCACCCAGGCATGTGCCCTGCCTGGGAATTCAACTGGCAACCTTTTGGTTTGCAGGACAACGCCCAATCCACTGAGCCACACCAGTCAGGGCAGAAGCCAACTGCTTCTTTCTCGAGCAGCCAGGGTGTGGGGGGTACTAGGGAGCCTTCGGGAGCCCTGGTGGAGCAGAGAGCAGGGCCCCGTGTCTCTGGGAGGGAAGAGACGGGGCAGGAGCCGCAGCACCTATGAGGCTTCTCACCAGGTGCCAGGATAGTGATTAGCAGTCACAAGGGTGCAGAACCTCTCACCTGAAGCCAGTAACAGAACAGCCTGTTCTTCAACCTCTTGGGCCAGTGTGGGTGACACTGACCTTCACATGTGCCTTTGTACCTCAGAGTTTCCATTAGAGTCCCTGATCTCTTACCCGCACCCCTTGGGGTCAGAAAGGTTTCTAAATTCAGATTTTCTCAAATTTTACAAAGGCACCACATTGCGTAAATCGTGTCTAACTGACACCCCGGGGGTGCGGGTGTTGTGGGGCAGCAGCCCATATTCAAACCCATGAATATTTTCTACAGCAAAATGTATGGAGATTACACTAAGCAGGCTAAATAGAACTGTAAATAGCCTCACATTGGTTCAATTTTTCCTAGTGTGTAGGAGTTAGTGTGAAAATACGAAAACCTTTGCAGTTTTCTGAGCCCTCTGGGCTGGGCTTGGCTTGCCCTGGGGACACTTGGGCACTTTCTGCTTCCTGCCTCCTCTGAGGCTCTGAGTACTGCTTCATCTGCCACCAAAAAAGAAATGGATTTGGAGTAAACAGGCCGGTGTAGCTGTCAAGGGGCAAGAAAAATCCTAGGCATTACTACGGGATTACACGGAGAAGCTACGGTCAGCTCTATACATCTATCTTTATGTAGCAGAATTTCATTCATGCATTTAGGCAAAACCCTTGGCAAGACAAAATAAAACATATGCAAACAGGGAATTTCTCCCCCCTAGCTGGTTCCCCCCACAGCCTTTTCTGGGTTGAGAGAACTGTGCACCAATAGTGTCTTATATTTGCAGGCAGAACTTTCCCTGATTTCAGAGCTTGTCTGTCCAGGTTCCAGTGACCTTCTCCATGAGGTGTGTGGGGCGGGCAGCACACTGGTCACTCTGGCCTCCTCTTACACAGCTGAAGAAGCAGCTTAGTGACAGAGAAGGCCATGCCAACTGTGGTCACGGGACAGGGAGCAAGTGAAGTCAGGGCAAGAATCTGGTCCTCAGATTCTCTGGCAAACTGTCGTCCTTACACCTGCCACACACATCCCTCAGGACTGTGGCCCCCCAAATACATTCCGCCCAACTCGAATCCTGCAGCGTGATTTGAGTAACCTCGGTCAACTGAGTTTTGGAAACACGGCTTCCTGTATCCCCTGCCTGGAGGTTTCACTGCCCCTTAGTGTATTAGGGCCTTGACATGTCTTAAGGAAACCAGGTTAACTTCGTTTAACCCATGCTCCCTAAGTGTATTTGCATATGGAACCCTTTAGGCTAGAACTCCGTCAGCATCAACACATTCGGGGACACTGATTAAAGGCAGTTTCAACTGTGCTCAGATTTGACGTGGAGTTGAAGGCAGTGCATCCATTTGGACAGCGTTTTACCTCAAAGGCTGACAGAAAAATCCCAATGAATTATCGGGAGAGCTCAGTCTAGGGAATCCATTTTTCCACCCTTGTCCTTCTCGTCCACCTCCGCCAGACATCCAGGAGCCACAAGGTGGTGGTGGTGGGGGGTCCGCACCCTGCACTCACTCACTGCTATCCCTGAGCAAGGCTGTGTACCGGGCTCATGCCTTCAGCTGCCTTGTCATTAAAGGTAAAGCAGGACCACCCGCCGAGGGCCAAATGCCCTCCTGCCCATGCACTACCTGTGCAAAGCCTGCTGGACAATGGGCACTTCCGACAGAGGAAGAGGAACTCAGCTTCAGTCTAAGACTCCAATGCCGACTCAGTATGACCTTTCACGAGGAAGGTCACGGCAGGAGAGCAGCAGCTTTACAAGTCGAGTGAACTCATGCCTTTGGGCTCTGATTTCCGGTGGAATTACCTGATGGGAAATAATTCCACAGGAAATTCTAGAAGTGATGAAATCCTTGGTCAGGTGGGAGAGCTAGACCAAGTGTCCTTGATGGAATATCAGTTCCACGAGCCACAATACAGTGACGTTGACCTGGGCAATTTCTGCCCTTGAAGTCCATGAGAGTCCTAGAAATGAAGCATTTCTCAGGCATGTGTTACTAGGTGGGACAGGAAGGTCACCACAGTGACCTCCAGACTCTGGACTATTCAATGACAACCGGAGATATCCACTTAGAGAGTTTTAGGGTTTTTTCAGTTCTAGATTTTGACTGTAAAATAGTGGAGATAAAGAGTAATAACAGCCCTGACTGGTGTGGCTCAGTTGGTTGGGCATCACCCTGCAAAGTGAAAGGGCACTGATTCAATTTCTGGTCAGGGTACGTCCCAGTTGGGGTGCGTACAAGAGGCGGCCAATCGATGCTTCTCTCTCACATCGATGCTTCTCTTCCTCTCTTTCTTGCTCCCTTCCTCTCTCTCTAAAAGTAAATAAAGAAAATCTTTATGAACAAAGTAATAAAAAACGTGCACTAATAGGAGCTAGTATTTTTCTCTTATTCTGTGCCAGGAACTATTCTAGGTGCTGTAGACACATTAATTCATGTAACTTTCATGGCAGCCTAATCAGGTAAGTACTGCCAACAATCATAATGTACACGTGAGGACACTCGTGCACAGAGAGGGTTAGTGAGCTGCCCAAGGCTACACAGCTAGCAAGGGGAGAGCCAGGATCCAAACTCACAAGCCTGGGCCCCTAATAATAGCTGATGCTTTTCAAATCCAAATCTTCTGTGGCTAAGGCACAATTTTGTGAATTTACCAACTATTTGATTTATAAGAAAATCAGGCACAGTCAGACAGACGCGTTAAGACCAACTCACTTTACTCATCAATGACAAGGTAGCTGTGAAACATCTTACTAGGAGGAATTTCTCATAACAATGTGTAAGACAAAATTGTGAGGGGCGTTTTATCAAAGACACACTTCTACTAACTTAAAAACAGTACCTGGGGCCATGAAATGCTTACCTGAATTTAATATAACACATTAGGTTGCACCTAAGAGGTTGACAGGAGTGTGAGCATAAACCCTATGCTGGTCAGAGGACAGGTGTGGAGACAGCAGGTAAGGCCCAGGCTGCTGAGCGGTCAGAGCGCCAGGGAACCCATGGCACATGGAGTATTCTGGTTCTTCTTCAGGAACAATGCAAACCACCCCTTCCTCCCCTAACCACATAACCTTGGCCAAGCGAGTTCTCCTTTCTTGATCTGGATCCCTATAACTCTACGATGCAGGGAGGGCAGGCTAAGTCCAAAACCCACACGGAGAAGCTAGCAGGGATTGGCTTTAAGGAGAAGCCAATGGTCTGTCTCCGAGGGAGCCTAGTCTGCACGTGTCTGAGGCAGCAGGGGCCAGAGGTGAAACAAGGGATGAGAAATTCACTGAAGGCCTACATTTAGGCAAAGGCTGTTCCTGGAAAGGACAGGGCACTGCAGGAGAATGTACAGCAGGGGAATCGGCAGGACCAGCGAGGTTCTGGCTGAGCTCTGGGAGACGAGCAGTGAGCCAAGCACAGACGGGCATGTGTCCAGGGGAGTTTCAGAAGCAGATGTGCACCAGACACACAGCGGGGCACGGGCCACAGAGAGAAGGGACTGGGCAGTTTCTGTCTTCTCAGTAGGGCACACTGGATTGTGCTTGAACAGTTTCAAGGGTAATATTCAAAACACTTAACATGGGGCCAGCTGGGGGCATGCTGGTGGCACACTACACTGGTGGCTCCAGCCCCACTTGTGGTCCATTCTCTCTTGGGGTGAATTCTCCATGAACTACACCAGTCTGGGGCTGTTGCTGCCTTGGGCATCACTGTCTCCAAGGGACCGAAACACTTATCGGGTCCTAGAGCAGGATGCTGCCCTGAGGAGCCAAGTCACCCTGGACCAGTGCAAAGGGATCCCATGGGCGATGCCAGTGGTGGCGTCACTGTCCCTCCCTGCAGGCAGCGGGCAGATCACACAGGGTGCTGCCAGAGCACAGAAGTGACATGGGGGCAGGTGAGACAAGTCATGACTTTAAAAAGGAAAAGTTTAATCTTCACTTATTAATTCTTCGGTACTCTAAAATTGCTTAAAATTTTTCCTGCCCAATAGCTTTCCCACATTTTGACCGTGATCCACAGTAAAAACTTGGTTCATTTAACACAGTGACTCAGTGCCCACACACGCACACGCACACGCACACGCACAGACACTCCTAGGACAGACAATTCTGAGTCTCACCCCCCGGGGGACACACCATAATATTTCCTGCTTGATCCTATTCCATTAAAAAAACAACCGGTCTCCACCCACCGAACCTATTTTATGACCAGCCAGTGGGCCACAATTTGGAAAACAGTTCACTCTGAGAAAACACAGTAAACAATAAACTTTTCTGAGGCTCCATTTCTCTCTGTACTCATAAATAAGGCACAAAAGTGACCATCCTACCCTGCAGGTCAGTCACAGGAGGGGCTTGGAGACCAACAGCTAAGCCCTCGACAACATGAAATGTCCTCTGAGCAGGCATGCAGTGCCCTGGAGGGTGGCCTGTGTCTGTTATTGGGTGAATAATTTTTCCAAAGGACTAAAACCTTATTTAGTCAGATTTCACTAATTTGAAGTTTATATTCATTAGGAGAAAGGAGAAAATAAGCAATATTAATATGGTAGGAAGTATATTTAAAAACCCCTTAAGAAAATAAACTTTTGGGAAGGCACCCAAAACACCCTACAATGAAAATATTACACAAATAATTGATATGTTTATTACAGATAATTTCTACTTATGCATTAAATCAGGTCTTCACTATGAGGAATTTCACTGGCAACACTGTAAGTAGACAAGTCTGGGTTACAGTATGGTCATGAAAGCAACAATACCACATTTCTTTATAAATGTTCTATAATTTGGAATTTTAAAAAGTATAACACACTACCATTCACTAGAATGAAGACAAGTTGAAGTTTTACTGCATAAGTTTATACTTTATAAGTGCTTTTAGGGTTGCTATTCATAATATATACACACATTCCTATTAACAAGCCAGGCCAGTTATTACTTGGGGTAGCAGAAAACAAAGGACAAGTGCAGTTTCACAGGGTCCCACAACAGTCTGGTTCAGACGGTGTCACTGTCACCCAGAGTGCAAGCCCCAGACAGAATGCACTCCCAGAGAAGACTGAGGTAGGAAGGCGATGTGCCAGAGACACCCCACCGCTGGAGGCATCCAGGCCCCCTCCTCGCCCAGTGTGCTCATGGACCTCCGGATGCACTGTGCAGAGGGCTGCAAATGGGTTTGGCAAATGCTGGGTTACAAGGGGTTGTGTGGCTTTCTCTGAGGCATGGCCTCCCTGGCCAGGTGACAGGCTGCACTGGGAACTCTCCAGAGGGGACCACAGAAGGACCCTTGCCCGACTTCTCTGACCATGGGACTGTTTTTTAAAAAATCAGAGAGTACTTCACAGGACCAGCATGCAAAGGAGGCAGGCTTTAAAAAGTGCTCCCACATCTCACAGTGGCATTGAAAATGCGGTCAATGTAAAATAAGCTGACATTTAGCTACTTGTAACATGTCCCAGAGGAGGCTCTCAAAGGGGAAGATGGTTGTCTGTGCCAAACAAAATTTATCAATGTCTCTGGTAGACATTGGCTCAACATGTGGTCCCCACACGGCAGTTCATGCAGGAACCGGTTGGAAATGCACATTCTTGGGCCCACCCGGACCTACTCAACCAGAAACTCTGGGGCCCCACTGCTGCCTGTGTTTCACCCACCCCAGGGAGATGCCAACGTGACAATCACATAATCATGGCTGAGAACAGGCTGTGCTCTCAGGTCACAGTGCTCTCGGGGAGAGGGGCAGTCCCCCCAGCTGGGGGTCCAGTCGCCTCCACCTTTGAAAACAGATGAGGGAAAAAAAACCGCTACCACTGCTGAGGTGATGAAGACAAGGAAACAGCTTTAATCTGCTTGAGCACACACGCTCACTGTGAAAGCTGTCTCCCTTCTCCCCGTGCCCATCTGAAATGACTCAGTCCTAAGGCCCTAGGTGGAGCAGAGCGAGTGGGTATCCCTGAAAGCCTGCTAGTGGTCAAGCACCATGCAGGAGCCTTAACCAGCCTTTACCACACTGGACCCTCCAAACAAGGTATTCCTGCCTCATCGCCCAGAAGGGAGACTGAGGTTCACGGTGTTGCAAGTATGTGGCCAAAGCCAGAGTGGTTCTGGGCCTAACCTTGTGCAAAGTCAGTGTCTTTTCCCCCTGTGAGGGATTATTTTTACCCCCATTTTATTGCAAGGAGCCTGGACTCTAAGAATGTTTTTCCCACGATCACTTGGGCAGCACGTCACAAAGCTAGGACTGCACCCCTTCGCACCGCAGAGGTGAGGTGAAGCCAGTGGGCCGTCTTGCTGTGCTCTGGAGAGCAGCAGAGCCCTCCTGGGCTGAGGACTGCTGAGGAGGACATGCAAGGCCTCTACTGGAGAGGGAGTGCAAAAGCACAGAGAGGGCCGAGGGCCGAGCACCAGGGAACAGTCGTCGTGGGAGGGAAATTGGCTCTTTTGCCCGTTCATACTCTCATTACATTTGAAAAATGAGAAGGGGAATGAGGACTGGCAGCCATGCAGACTTGCAGTCGAATCACTTCCAATAATCCGTGTGTTCCTTCCCCGTGCATGGAGGTGCACGTGTGGTACAGAAGCATGACAGTCACGCTGGAACCCAGACTCTCAAAACAAAATTGAATACAATGGAAAATCAGAGTAAAACTGACAAACACAGTTAGACATGTATGGGGGGATGCCCCGAAACCAGAATTACCTTCTGGAGGGCAGGTCCTTTGGACCACGGGCTCCCCCTGCCAGGTGAGAGTTCTGGGAACCCACCTGTATCTGTGTACCAGCTGGCGTTGGGAGAGGCTGTGTTTGGCTTCAGTGCATTCTTTCTGAAGACTCTTTCAACACGTTTGCCCATTTCATGATGGCTGATTTATATGAGTGTACCTATCCACACCATGCTGAGTGTTCAGCAGTTTTTGACCAAAAATGGCATGGCCCCTGTGCCTCATCCTCCCTCCTCACCATCTCACACCGAGTGCCTTTTTGTTGTTTCCCCGGATGAATAAAGTCCTCAAAGGGAAACATTTTGCTGATGTGGAAGAGGTGAAACAAAAAACAACAGAAGCACTAAAAGGCATCAAAATTGAAGAGTTCAAGAACTGTTTGGAGCAGTGGAAAAAAGTCTTGACAGGTGTATTGCATCAAATGGAGAGTGCTTTGAAGGTGACTGAAGTTGAAACATGTAGAAATAAATATACAAATTTTTACAAATAAATTCCGTTTTTTGGGCCCCCCCTTGTATGTCCGATATCACACGGAATAGGATGAGGGTTCTCAACCCAAGGGGCCCAGAAACAGAAATCAGGGCATCCATGAGCGAGGCAAGGGAAAAAAGCAAGCAAACAAAGCCTGTGACTTTATTTTTGTTCACATCTGACTGCTATTTAGCGTTGTCTTTCTGCAGGAACTCAGGAAGCAGCCCACGGCTCCTGTAGCAGTGCCTGTGACTTCCACAGCACATCACCATTGTTGTGGGTATTTGGGAATGCTGTTTACACTCATCATTACTTCAAAGTGACAGCAGTGATTAGACCTATCATGGAATCTTATTATTAAACCTCTAGAGAAATAACTACATCATAATTTAACATTTTGATAACTGGATTGCATACTCCCTATGGCAAGAAAGCTGTAATATGAATCCACAAAAGTAAAATCAGGAAAAATATAAAGGAAAAAATTCAAAGGGATTTGAAAAATGAGGAAATACAAGCCATGGAACACAGGAGGGAACTGCCTTGTGCTATCCTAAAACGTCACACAATAATTTTTAGTAAGAACTTAAAAGAGACTTAAAAGGACAGCATCTTTGATCCCATTTAAGCCTGAGATGACTCATAATCACTCTACCACCACGGAATGCAGACGGCCGGCCGCAGTGAGGAGGGAGCCACCTCCACTAGCACTCACCCAGGTTTTGTCCTCTCCTCTACAGTCTAGCAATGTTCCAGCCACATAACAGGAACTCTGTAAATGTGTGACTGTCACGAATTCAAGTATGATTTTACATCTCTTCAAAGCTTGTAGGTGTTCATTTTTCCTCCGTCTGTATTTACCGTGAAAGTCCCTTCAGAGAAACAGTCTTGTCTACAAATCTCATGTTACAGATGAGGAGACAGGCCTGAAGGTTGGTTAAGTGCCTTACCTGGGACCACCCAGAAGCTAAGGGCCAGGACTCTGGGAGGACCCGCTCGGGCCCTCAGCGTGGGACTTTCCGACGCTCAGCTCCTTTATCCACATTTCTGGCCCACAGTGGAAGGCTGATCCTTGGGAACGATGTGTACCTAAACTGCTTGATTTTGTAGTTATACATGTGGTCTGGGATGAAAAAGAAAGCTAAGAAGATTAACAGAGAAACTAACAGACCAAAGGCCTGGATTGAGTGGACTCACACTCAGGCTTTAAGGGAAGACACTTTGCTTTCCTGGTTCCTAGTCCCCTAAGGGATGCCAACTCAGTGGCTCAGAGGGAGGAGCCCTTGTGCTCACCCCAAGGCCTGGGCTCCCCATGCCTCTCCTCCAGGGATGACAGCCATCTGAGCACAAAGCCTTGGGCTCTGCAGGCCTAGAAGATGCTTGGGGTAGAATTCCCTCCTCCTCGCAGCATGGAGAGGGCTCAGTGGACACTTGTTGACCTGAGCCTCTTTCCCCTCAGCCCTCCTCTGGCCCAACAATGGCAACAAAAGCATTTCTCATAAAAATCCACCCTGTAGGTTCAACCTTGCCAAAGCTGGAAGGGGTTTGCTTCTATTTCTATCTATAATCACACCTGGAACCTCTGACAAAATGAAAGCAGACTCTTCCATTCTTTAACAGTTACTTGTTTTGTGCCCATGAGGTACCACCCTTCCTATTTAAGACTTATTATTTCTTTTTTCCACTTAAAGTCATCATGAATTTAGTAGCCATGAGTCAGTGGTTTTACACTGATGCCAACTTCCTCTTATTGTACTTTTCTGGTCTGATTTCCTTTCTTTGCAGCTGAATTTGGGAATCTCGAGTCTATGGCTTCTGAAATTGAATTGAACCCTGTCTTGGCCCTCTGTGTCTCCCACTCACTGGGCTTGGCGGTTCCCGAGCAGACAGTCACTTTCTTGGCTCTGTGGCTCCTGACATAGAGATCTGAAGACTTGCTGGAGCAGTGGCTGCCATGATTTAGGACGCTGGGGGCAGTGATGGTGGTGGTGGGGCCCTCGTGACGCCCGTGCCATGGCAGAGCTACTCCAACACCGTGCCTCGTAAGGCCACAAGGCTCCACTTGACAGTTGGAGGAGAGAGAGACACTCACAGAAACTCTTCTGTCTTAATGAGCTTGGAAGGAAACCAGTGTCTATGAGTGGTAATAAAACCCTAGTGCAGAAAATATGCCTCTGAACTTTAAAATTCAAAATAGAATTTAAGGCTCTCGTTTCAGTAATATCTACCCAGCTCCTTGGGAAAAGAAGGCTGGTTGCCAGAATACAAGCAGTGGGCGGCAGAGGGGCAAGAGTCTTCGGAATCTGACAGATCCAGATTCAAAGCCTGTCTCTGTCAGTTCTGAGCAGAATGACCTTGGGCATGTCATTAGCCTCCACAGCAGATTTCCCCTCCATAGAATGAGGGCCCACGCCTCTCTGTAGGCTGTGAAGGCAAAATAAGACTATATATAAAGCAGCTGGTCTAACAGTGGCTTGTATTTGTTATTATTTGGCTGCTAGACTTTCTGAATGATGCTGAATTGCTTGTTTGACTTTGATAGCAGGGACAATTTTCCAAACTTCTCACTACCACAGCCCAATCAAGATGAGACAGATCATAAACTCAACAGGCTGAATGACACTTTCAAAACAGATTAAAGCGCCATGAAGAACATGTTCACTCCTGCCCTACGGACAGTTCTCACTTACACGGTCCCTCTCATCCCCTCTGGAGTATTTATACATATGTGTGGTCAATTAAGAAGTTTTAATTACTTACCAACAGCTAAGGGGTAAACTATCTATGCAATGTTTTCTACCTTTTGCACAGTGTTGACCCATTTTGGAAAAGCACATAGACTTCATTAACGTTACAGAGACTGGGACAGAGTCTTGCTACTCAAAGTGTGGTAGGAACACGCAGTACCACGCCCCCTTGGAGCCTTGAGAAATGCAGTCTCAGGCCCCACCCCAGACCTAATGATGCAAACCTGCATTTTGACAATTTTCCCTGGGGCAGTTTGCAAGAGCATTGAAACTTGAGAGGCTCTGCATTCTCCCCAGTCATTGAGCTGAGATGGGCTGTGGGATGGTAAATGTGGTGCCCCAGGACTCAGGAGACCAAGATTCTCCTGGTGGCTGCTCAGCCACTTCTGCTTAGCTAAGCACATCACTGTCCATCTTCTTCCCTTCGTGACCCCTGTAAAAGTGGAAACTGCGAAGGATCTGAGGCTTTACCCTACTTGGCAGCTAATCAGAGAGCTTGCCACTGTGTGTGTACTTGCACGTATGCAGAAGACACAAGACCTCTGGGACAAACCCATAGCTAACGTAATACTCAATGGTGAAAGGCTGAACGCTTTTCCAGTAAGTTCAGGAACAAGACAAGGTTGTTCTTCTCAAAACTCCTGTTCAACATAGTACGGCAAGTCCCAGGCAGAACAATTAGGCAAGAAAGAGAAACGACAGGGGTCTAACTTGGAAAGGAAAAAGAAAAACTCTCCGTTTGTAGATGATATGATCTTAGGAAACCCTAAAGGCTCCGCCAAAAAACAACTGATAAATGGATTCAGTACAAATGGAGGATATAAAATCAACATATAGAGGTCAGTGACATTTCTATAGAAGGACAACAGCATACCTGAAAAAGAAAATTTTAAAACTGCATTTATGATAGCATCAAAAATAATAAAATACTTAGGAATAAATTTAAGAGATGAAAGACCTGTACAATGAAAAAAAAATAAAACACTGATGAAAGAAATTGAAGAGGCACAAATAATTAAAAAGTTATCTCATGTTCATGGATCAGAAGAATTAATATTGTTAAAATGTTCATGCTACCCAAAGCAATCCACAGATTCAAAGAAATCCTTGTCAAAATTCCAATGACATTTTTTACAGAAATAGAAAAACATCCTAAAATTGGCATAGAACTTCAAAACACCCTGAATAGCCACAGCAGTTCTGAGGAAAAAAAACAACAAAGCTGGAGGTATCACACTTCCTGATCTCCAGCTATGGTATAAAGCTATTATAATCAAAACAGCACAGTACTGACATAAAAACATAGGCCAATGGAACAGAACAGACAGCCCAGAAATAATTCCCACATATGTGGTCAAGTGTTATTTGACAAGGAAGCCAAGAACACTCAATAGGGAAAAAACAGTCCCTTCAATAAAGGGTGCTGGGAAAACTGGGTAGTCACACACAAAAGAATGGAATTGTACCCCTGTCTTACACCACCCACAAAAACTAATTCAAAATGGATTAAAGACTTACATGTAAGACCCAAACTATAAAACTCCTAGAAGAAAACATAGGGGAAAAGCTCCTTGACATTGGTCTTGGCAAGAATTTTTTGGATACAACACCAAAAGCAGAAACAAGCAAAGCAAAAATAAAACAAGTGGAACCGTATCAAACTAAAAAGCTTCTGTACAGCAAAATAAACAACCAACAAAGTGAAAAAGCAACTTATAAATGAGAGCAAATTTTTGTAAATCATACGGTTGATAAGAGGTTAATAACCAAATACAAAGGACTCATACAACTCAGTAACAACAACCACAACCACAACAACAACAAAAACCATACAAATAGCCAACAGGTACATGAAAAGGCGCTCAACATCATCAAGAGGGAAATACAAATCAAAATCACAATGAGATGTCACCTCGTATTTGTTAGAACGGCTAATACCAGAAAGACAAGATATAAGTGTGGGCAAGGACGTGGAGGAAAGGGACTCCTTGCCCACTGTTGGTGGGAATGTGAACTGGTTTGGCCACTGTAGAAAACAGTAGGAGGTTCCTCATTAAAAACAGAACTAGCAAGCGATCTAGTGATCCCCCATCCACCTTGTATCAGAAGAAACGAAATCACTACCTTAAAAAGATATCTGCACCCCTATGTTCACTGCAGCGTTATCTACAATAGGCAAGGCGTGGAAACAACCTAAGTGTCTATCAGTGGACGGATGGATAGAGAAAATGTGGTACTTGTATACAGTGGGATACTATTCAGCCATAAAGATAGAAAATTTCCCTTTTGTGACAACAGCAATGGACCTTGAGGGCATTATGCTAAATGGAGTAAGTCAGACAGTGAAAGACAAATACTGTAAATTCTCACAGACAATATGTGGAATCTAAAAATGCTGAACTCCTAGAAACACCATAGAAGGGTGGTTGACTGTGGCTGCAGGGTGGTGAAAATGAGGAGAGGTTGGTCAACGGGTAGAAACTTCCAGCTGTAAGATGAGTAAGATCTGGAGATCCAATGTACAGCACAGTGACTATAATCAACAGTACTGTGTTATATATTTGAAAGTTGTTGAGAGAGTGAGTGAGCCTTATAGGTTACCATCATTAAAAAAAATGTTACCGGTAACTCTGTGGGAGGGTGGAGGTGTTAACCGACTTTGTTAAATCAGTTAATACCTCGTCAGGATCATCATTTCTCAGTACATATCAGATCATGCTGTGCACCCTAAACTTACATATGTTTTGTGTTCAATAACAGATTGATAAAGCTGGAAGAAAATAATGAATTTAGAAAAATCAGGAGATCAAAGTTTGGGGGGAAAATATGTTCATATCTATAGGCAATTTGAAACATTTTTAAAAATGTAAATTGAGATATTCAATCTATATATAATTAATAGGCAATAAAACATAACATTGAGGCAACTTTAGTTTACTTTTGTTTGGACACCAGAAAGTAAACTTTTATTTTGTATTTGTTTACTAATAATATTTGTTTACAAATATTCACTCTTTTGTGAATTGTTTGTTCATGTTCTTTTTATTGGGAATTTGATGTTTCTCTTTTCTTTTAGTTATTTGTTCTTTCTTTCTTAAATTTCACTTTTTGATTACAGTTTACATTCAATATTATTTTGTATTGGTTTCAGGTGTACGGCATAGTGGGTGAACAATCATGTACCTTAGAAAGTGAGCTCCTTGATATTTCCAGGACCCACCTGGCACCGTACATAGTTATTACAATATTATTGACTATATTCCCTGTGCTGTACTTCACAGGAACCTGACATTTTTATCATTTGTATTCTCCTCATTCATTTTCACAGTCTGTATTAGGCTTTTAATTATCACTGTTTTTTAAAACATACATATAGAGTCATTTAAAATGTTGGAGAAAAGATTCAGACTTAGAAGAAGGGATAGTCAAAAAAGACCTACAATGGAGACCTTTGACGGACTAACACTCCATTTCTTTGCCTTATTTTTTTAGAGTTTCAGAGAAACTCTAAAGAAGAGATGTAAAATTGATGTATAGAGTGGTAGATTCTGGGTTCAAGAAAGTAAAGCAGTTCTACTGATTTATAATCTGATTGGCCCATGAATGTTATTTAGAAACCTGACCTGCCAGTAAGTCCAGGTAAATGGATATACTCATCAAACTTCTAGGTTCAAATTAATTGCAAACCAGGAGGAACATATGTTGCCTGAAGATAGGAGTTTCTGGCCAGGACCCATATGGACAGCTATCCCTGCACGTGGAGCCCTATGTCAAACTGTGAGTGAAGAGTGGGGAACACGGAGAGCAGGCAGCAGGGGAGGGGCACAGCCGACCCTCCCTCCCTCCAGCATCAGCGTATCACTTGCTCTGCCTTTCCCCAAATGTGCATTTACAGCACTCCCCAGACAGTTGGTCTCCTAATGTGTCTGCCTACCAGAGGGTCTCAACTTTTCCACGTTAATTAACAACATCATGTTGTTAACTGTCCCACTCTCGCCCCTCACCCCAAACCACACAACTTACCAATAGTGCAGGATATCAACAACCCTTTCTCTAACAGAGGGTCTGCTTCACTGGGTCCATGGGTCACAAAAGTTATCCTGAGCTGCAAAGGCTGAGCTACTCCGCAGGGAAGCATGTGGTTAAACACACGGAACCAAGGGGAGCTCCTGTGATGAACTTCACACGCAACTGCCGTCTTTGAAGACAGGTGCCCACATCCACACCTGTGAGTTTCCGTTCTATCATTTTAGCACTTCTTCCCTTCATCCCCCACCTCCCACGGCACCCCACCCCCCAAAAAGAGTTAACAGCAATTACCTCTCCACATTCATAGACTAGCCCAAGATGCTCTAAATTCCATCATTATGTTGAGAGAACCTGCGACAAGGGAACACTTAACAGATGTCATTTATAATCTTCTCTCTCCCACTTTTACTCTTTAGTCTCAACATATAAATTCAAAGTGCTCCAGAATAAGCAGTTAGTGGTGGCAGTCCGACTTTTTGACCAAATCCTGGTAAGACCCCAGACACGCTTTTTCCCTACTGCCCTGCAGTCCTCCCTGTAGGGTGCTGCTTGGTAGGACACCAGGGAGGCCACACCCCGCCGCCTGCTGACCAGCACACCAGACAGCCCATAATGACCGTGCCTTCTCTGCAAAACCTTAGTCTCAGGTGTGACCACAGTTCTTACAGCTGTTTCCACACAGATCCTATTCTGGCTTGCCCTCAGCAGAAAACTCATCTTTCCAGTGACCCCACATCAACAGGGGAGCAAAAGGGCTCGGTTATCCTGGAGATCAAGCATGAGTGTGGCTTCACGAGCTTGAACAGGCCCGTGGGCTCATGAGGACCTGTCTGACAGGTGTGCTCCATGACAGCAGCCCCAGCATGCTGCTTCATTTCCTCTCTGCCCCGCTGTGAAGCCTCAGGCCCGCACACTCTGCGGACGGCCTTGGCGGCCACCCCTGGTAGGTAAGAGCATTGTTGGGTTGTCCTCCACATGTGGCATTCCTAGAAGATGAGGAACACCTGAGTCTGTTTTCTTGTTTTGTTTTTCTTCACAGCACTGCTACCTCCACTTGTGCAGACACATTCAATTGTCTGTATGTGCATCAACTGGTGCCCCCACTTGACAGGAAGTTCTGAGGGAAGAGGGATTTCGTTTGTCCACTGTGTCCTAACTGGGATGCAGGGTGCCGGGAACATAGTAGGTGCTTTCAGGTACGGGGTGAATGAATGAATGGCCATGAGCGAGGAAGTAGAACCCTTGGATGTGTGGGCCCTGGGGAATCAGCTAAAGGCTGCCATTCCAAATAATCACCGGGGCATAGACATTCCCTGTTCTGTGAAAATCTACTACATTGATGTTCCTTCCCTCTCCTCCCTCCCTTCTTCTTTCTAAAAATAAAGAAATAAAATCTTTTAAAAAATCTACTAGAAGAATGGGGGGCAATGCAATTCTAGTAACATAACCAGTGCTCTTTGGTTAGTTCTGATGGTGCTTATAGGGACTAATCTTTAAGATCTGGTCTCACAAAGCCCTTCGTTTTTCATTCAAAATGTGCATGGCCACTACTATGTCCATATCTGGGTACAAACATGCATGGTCTGGAGACTGAGTATGCCTTTAAGAGGGCTCTCTATGAGAGCCCTTGGGGAGGGGAATCATTCTGCGGCAGTGGCCAGGTGCCAGTCCTCACTCTGACCCTGGGCCTCAGCTCATTGGTCTGGGATCCTGAGCCCTGTGCTGTGGTTAACACACCTTGCTCTCCAGGCTCTAGGCTGAGGTTTTGACCTCTGGCTCTGCTGCCCTCCCTGGTCTTCCCTCCTCTTCTGTGTAGGCCTGGGTGCCTGCTCTTCCCCCACCTCCAGGCGACTTCTCTGGACTGGCCTCCACATGGCCCACATGGCCTATGGTACTGGTGTCTGATTTCCCCACATCCACACTGCTGTAAACCATAGGGCTGAGACCTTCTCAGCAATGTCTGTGTTAGAGTCCCATGACCCAGTTCTGGCCAATGAGTTTGTTAGATGGCTTCTGGCAAAGCTTTTCTTGCTCCAGAAAAGACTGAGGAAGAGATGTCCATATCTTCCTCTGGATACCACAGGCTTGGATGTGAAAGCTGGACCTGCTGTGGCCAACCTGCTACCTACCTGGGGAGGAGGCTACTCCAGGAGCAAGGCAGAGCTCCCAGCGGTGCAGATGTGGACCTGGATGAGCCCAAAGGACCCCACTCGCCTGTAGCCAGCACAATCCTGGGACTTTTCTGCAGGAGACAGTATGTGTCCTGGCTGCCTGGTCTAGTCAGAGTGAGGATTTGCTGCTGTTTGTAGTGGAGAGTGTGCCTTTTGCCACCTCTGCATGAGGGTCCTGGTGTCCCCTGAGTATTGCAGCCCACGGCCTTCCAGAGTCATTTCATCAGAGTTTCCTCCCACTTTCCCAGCTAAGAAAATGTGGGGGTTGGATTACGGCCCTGGTTCCCAACCCTTCATGCACGAGGACTTCTTTCTTTAACTAAAGTAATATTCACATGTTGTGTAACTCACCATTTGAACCATTTAAAAGTACAATTCTGTGGCTCTTTTAATACATTGATGTTATGCCACTGTCACCTCTATCTAATTCCAGAACATTTTCATCATCTCCAAAAGAAAGCATTAAACAGTCAGCCCCTATTGCCCCCTTCCCTCTCCTGCCAGGAATCTGCTTTCTGTCTCTTTGGATTTGCTTATTCTGGCCATTTTATATAAATGGGATTATATTATATCAGGCATTTTGTGTCTGGCATCTTTCACTTAGCATAATGCTTTCCAGGTTCATCCAATGCGGTAACATGTGACAGTACTTTATTCTTTTTCATGGCTGAATAATATTCCACTGTATGGATATACCATATACCATGTTTTGTTTATCCAGTCATCATTTGATGGACTTTGGGTTGTTTCCACTTTTTTACTATTGTGAATAATGATGTGGTAAACACTCATGTGTAAGCTTTTGTTCAAACATCCGCTTCGGTTCAGCTGGGTATATGCCTAGGCGTGGAGTGTTGGGTCATATGGTAATGCCATGCTTTTTAAGGAACCGCCAAACTGCTGTCCACAGCAGTGAGGGCTTCCTTTTTCATTTCTTCAAGAACAACTTTTTTACTGTGTTACAAAACATGTAACATGGAATTTGCCATCTGAACCGTCTCTAAGTGTACAGTTTGGCGGAGTGTCAAGCACATTTACATGGCTGTGAAATGTCTCCAGGACCTTTTCATTTGGCAGAACTGAAACGCTGTGCTTACTAAACCACAGCCCCTCTTGCTCCTCCCACTGCCCCTGGCAACCACCATTATACTTCCTGTGTCTATGAATTCCACTGCTTTAGATGCTTCATTTAAGTGGAACCACATGGTTTTGTCCCTTGGTGACTGGCTTATTTCACTCGGCACCCATGCTGTAGCACAGGACAGGAGCTCTCTCCTTTTTGAGGATGCACAGTATTCTGTTGTGTGGATATGCCATATTTTGTTTACCCAAGCATCCACAATAATTTGGGTTGTTTCCACCTCTCGGATATGGTGAATAGTGCTGCTGTGAGCGTGGGTATGCAAATATCTCTGAGACCTCTCAGTTCGTTTGGAGATACACCCAGAAGGGGACAAAGACTTCTTTTTAATACAAAAAACTTTGTGGGTCTCTACTTACTAAATGTTCTGCCCCAGAGGGACACGAACTACCCCTTTGTCTAGTGTCTCCATGCTGTGTACGTGCCCTGCCTGTCAGTCACTCAGTGGCCACCCTGGTTATCAGACTGACTGTTGTGGTATCATAGTGCTGGTGTTCAAGTAATCCTTATTTTTTAAATATTTTATTTTTATTAATTTTTAGAGAGAAAGGAAAGGAGGGAGAAAGAGAAGGTGGGAAACATCGATGTGAGAGAGAAACATCGATTGGTTGCCTCTCATACAAGCCCCTACAGCGGATTGAATCCACAACCCAGGCATGTGCCCTGACCAGGAATGGAACTGGTGACCTTTCACTTTGTGAGATGACACCCAAGCCCCTGAGCCACACAGGTCAGGGCAAGTAACCTTTCTTTTCTCAGTAATGGCCCTGAAGCCATTCAGATAACTTTTATTCATTACAATTGTTCTGTTATTAGTTATTGTCAGTTATTGTTGTTGATCTTTCACTGTACCTAATTTATAAATTAAGTCTGTATGTGGAGGGAAAAACAGTGCATACAGAGCTCAGTACCATCTGCAGTTTCAGGCATCCACTGGGGGTCTTGAAATGTGTCCCCTGCAGATGAAGCAGGGTTAGTACTGTATTTTCTGAGCGCTCTGCACTCCAAGACAGTTGAAGTCAGTGGACTTTATTTAAATAGAGAGTTTAAAAATTTCAGGCATAGTGATTGTAATATAATAAACTCAATAAAGTGCTCTTGTTTCTATGTAGTTATTCTTATATGTAGCATTATTCTATGAAGTTATTATTACATATCTCATTCTGTAAAATCCAACTACGGAGAGTCGATTTAAATTCAGTTCACATGTTTATGTAATAAGAAAACACTGCTGATAAATAGTGCAACGCTTTGAGTAACACCATAAAAACAAAAGAGTCATCCGTTCCAAGAGGCTGCCTCTGGAGCAGACGCACAGCGCGTCGGGAGGGGAAAACTGATAGCTACATTCCCTTCCTTCCCTCCTTCCGTCTGATAAGAGGAGCTCTCCCCATGTGAAGGGAGAGTGAGGTCTTGTAAGGAGGCTGGAGGCCAGGGAAGGGAGAGGGAGCAGTGCCGGGGTGCTCAGCTCATCAATCACACCTGGTTTCCACATCCGTTCTGGAACCAGATGTTGTGCCAACTGGAGAAAAGCTGGACCTTCAGCACCTCCCTTCTCGCCCCCTTCTCACCCCCAGCTGAAGGAGTCCAGCCTGGCTCCTATGACATATGGATGCCCATATGCTCCCTCCCGTGGCGGAGCGGTGAGCCTCAGCTTCGCAACCTGCCAGACTTGTGCCTTCCTCTGGTGCCCATCTTCATAAAGGAGAACTCAGAGACTGAGTTCCTGGCCACACTCACGCCCACAACTTCTGGGACACCAAGTGCATGGGTCACACACATCATGCTCTGTGCTCATTGGGTGGTTCTGGGCCCAACTTAACATGCACATGGCTGTGTTGCTATTGATCACCCTAATGGACACATGGCCACAGGTTTTAGAGGACATGTAACAGAACACACAACAGGAAAGCCGGTACTGGAGCCACCACTGAGTGGCTCTTTCTGCCTGAGAGGACAAACAAGGTACACATGCAAATCTGTTCTTTTTACATTTAGTTTTCACCTAACAAAACAAAACAAAATGGGTTAAGTTTCCCCATGATTTACTATGTGGACTGTTTCACTCGCCTGCTGGCAGACAAGAACAACTGTCACTACCCTCACGGTCCTCAGGCCTCTGGAGGAAGGAGTGGGGTCGCCACCTACAGGTCCCTGGGCCCCTTCAGTTGCTTGTAGTGTCTTGTGACATACATATGACACTGTCTGGCTAATGGAGTAGTGAATTGAATTCTCTAGTTTTGTCCTTGATCTATCCCAAGCACCTAGAACGGTACTCAGATGTATTATGAATGAATTTAAACTAACTTTTACAAAATGAACAAGTGACTTAAAAAATACTCCTGCACAATAAGCCTGCGGAGGCTGAAGTGAACAAGAGTACAAGCCCAGGCGAACAACAATAATGGAGAAGTTGTGCTTCTTCTAGTTTAAGTGCTTCATGAGCCACACTACACATCTAATCACACTTGACAAGGAGCTGCCTCTCCTGCAAACCCTGAAATCACCAAGAAGGCCATTAGAAATTTAGATTTCAACCTAAATCATTAATGAGAACCCTCACCTCAAGGGACCTTGAGATATTAGTTACTGATAGTACAAAGTCATGATGATTAGCAAGACATTGAAATATTGCTTATTTCAACTTTATTTGATACATTAATATCCACTTTGTGTCCATTTTATAATTTATGTAATGGTAGGACAGTGTGCATGTATAAGTTAGAAGTGAATATACCTGTAGTGGGGGCACAAGCACAAAACAGCTTTTAAATTGATGGGTTGTGCGACCAAAGTCTGGGCCACATCCCTGGGCTCAGGGCAGCCACCTGGCTGGGAAGGCAGACCGCTGCAGAGCTCCACCTGGGCCATCGTCTGCTGGCACGGAGGTAAGAGTCAGTCCCCATGTGAGCCTCACCATAAATAAATTGTTATACTGCCATTGCTGTTGGCATGTCAGCGGAGCTGGGCACTGCCAACCGATGCCTGGCGGCATGAGGAGCTTCCTGCTTGTTATGGGCTGAATTGTGTCCTCTCCCCAGACTCCTATGGCAACGTCCAAACCCCCAGTCCCTCAGAATGTGACCCTATTTGGAAATAAGAGTTGGTTGCGGCAGTTGTAATTAGTTAAGATGGGGTTGTGATCAGAAGGGAGGCTGGACACAGACACGCTCACAGGAGGAGAACGCTGTGTGAAGATTAGTCAGGGAGCTACCGGAAGCTACAGGAGAGGCCTGGAGCAAGCCCCTCCCTTGTGCCTCAGAGGGCGCAGGGCCCTGCAGACACCCTGATCTTGAACTTCAGGCCTCCAGAACTGGGAGGGAACAAATTTCTGTGGTTTAAATTACCCAGTTTGTGGTCCTTTGTTATGGCAGCCCTAGGAAACAGATACCCTGATTCAGAGGGAGGGCAGCCAGTCTGGTAGGAAGTCCTGCCCACGAAAATGGGGTGTGGTGGTGAGAGGAGGTTCCTCGGAGCCTGTGCAGAGCTGGCGACCAGGGTGCTGCCATCAGGAAGGACTGCAGGCTCTGTAAGTGCAGGCGACGCTTGCTGCCTGTCCCTGCCCACCCTGGGTGGCCTCTCCCAACGCCTTCTTACACGCTCCCAGCTGGCGCCAGCTGCCACAGCAACCAAGAGGGCCCGGGCCAGCTACCTGCTTTCTGCTGCCCAAGGTGCCCCGGGCAAAACAAGGACTTTCACCACTCTCTTGCTGGTATACAGCCGTAACACTTCATCAATGCCCCATGTCGCCTGCAGACTTGGAACACTGATCTATGTCTCAGCCTGGCAAACCCGGCGGTGAGAGCTGCTGCATGGCCGCTGGAGTCCTCCCGTCCTACCAAGGCAGTGGAGGCTGCTGCCAGGAAATCATGCCTCAATGGCATCTATTCTGAGGCTCTTGCTGGGTCATCGGGACAGCCTCTCCCTGGAAGAGGCAACCAGTTATCCCCTTCCCAGGGACATTCCTTGTCACTCGATGCCCTACCCACAGAAGCTGTGCTTTGGGCCCAGGGCAGGGGTATGTGGCTCACTGCACTCCAGCACCTGGTCAGCTGTTGCTGCCCCCCCACAGGCCTGCCTGCCAACAGAGGGCACCCGAAATAGCACAGGGCTTGTTAGCTGGTGGCACTCAGCATCCCCAGTCCACTGGCCTCTGTGTACATCATGGGGAAAAGATCCCTCTCCTTTAAATGGCAGCTGACAGGCAGCCTGGTTCCCCTATGAGGTCGAACATGATGCTCTGCCTTCTTATTTCAGCTTTCACACTGAAACAGGCATCCCTTTCACGGTCTCCGCAGTAACGACTCTCTGCTGTGTAATTAATAAGTACACTGGGGGAGACTCTATGAGACTCTGCAACTATCCCATTTTTTCTTAAACTTTCACCCACTAATCACAGCACCCGTCGGTGGACCTTGTCCACCGTTACTGTGCTGTTCACCTTTCGGTGACGTTCTAGGTCCCTCCTTCCTTTTACATTTATTAACTGAACATTCCTTTACAAAGAGCTGTCCCTCCTTATTTATCTCAGGGTGGACTGATGGATGTTTATTTTTACTCTGTGGGTTGGAACCCAATACTGCCATTATTACTTTTGCTGTGTTAGATCATCCCAGCTCGGGCCATTGGGAGCTCCTGCAGGCTGGCGCTGGTGTTGTTCTGACAGGCCCCATCCTGCTTGGTGCTCTTCCTCATGCTCAGGCACCGCAAGTTGCCCCAGGCTCACCTAGTATTCTTCCTGCTCTGACCCTGGATTAATCACTTCTCCGGGAAAGCCTGGTTCCCTTGATGGGGGAATGGGTTTAGAAATCCAGATCTGGGCCCTCAGGATGCTGATGGCTACACGGGAATCAGTCTTTTTAGGTCTTCTCAGTGAACACAGCTAGGAAATGCAGACGTGTACACTGATCCTCCCCATCTAGATCTACTTCTGCATGTATGTATATATCTGCAGGTATCTACTGTCCGCCCATCCATCTATCCATCCGAAGCCATGAGTTCAGACTAATACTTCCAATTCCGACTCAGCACCACAAAGTTCATTTTAGTCTTTCTCTTTCCTCTTTGTAGTAACCTCTTTCTCTGACAGTGAGCAGCTTGGCTCTCAGTACCTACAATCTGTTCACTTATTTGTTCAGTCTTAGTATATGCATAAAGCAATTTCAGAATTGCTAAGCCTATACACACATAACTCCTGTAAGAAACACATTTCCTAACTGGAGTATACAATTTTTGTATATTTTTTGTTTATTTGTGGTTTTTTATTTTTAGCCTTATAGTATCTGGCCAAAATACCGTTTTCCAAAGTTAGTTAGGTTAGGTCTTTTCTTCCACTCCTTTCAATTGGTTAGAGTAACCACTTGTATTAAGGTCTCTTCTTCCACTCCTTTCAATTGGTTAGAGTAACCACTTATATTAAGATCTTCTCTTCTACTCCTTTCAGTTGGTTATAGTAACCATTTGTATTACAGCTAGGTTCATCTGTTACTGTTTGTATTCTATTGTAGGTCTCTCCCACATGCGGGGTGGTTTGAATTGCGTGCTTATTTTTCGGGTATTTGAGAGAAGGCTGCGGTCCTAATCAGAGCTGTAAAGAGCTGAGCTCAGAGAGAAGGGCTGCCCCCCACCCCCATCCCTGTTACCTGTCCCGATAGCCCCTTACTTCCACCACTTTCCTGCCCACCCCTCGTCTCTACCTGACCCCTTCCATTTCTAGTGTATTCTTCCTGCCACCTATCCTGCTTGTTATCTGGTACGAAGCCTGATTCGTGGTAGGACCTCAGTGCACACTCTACACAAAACTGCTTTCTTTAGTGGCTCCTACTGACTCCTGATGCCCGTTCTACGTCTGCAACTTCCCCTTTACATGATGCAACTCGCTCAACAAAGGGCTTTGAGGAGAATCACGGCTTTCCTTAATTGGGTCAGTTCTGAGACGGAAACGAGCAGCCACTCAGGAGAGTATGAGTTAATAACAGCGAATGCTATTACTCTTCTTGGACATGAAGAGCCACAGGTAACTATGTCAGCTGGAATTAAATTCTTGGGCAATCTTTTCAAATTTCTGCTGTGTCCTCCCCCCGCCCTTTAAAAAAAATGTAGCACCCCAAAACAATTTGACAACAGGAAATTATTTGTAAATCGCTGAGGGATTAAGAGCAGTATAAATATTTGCAAAAAAAAAATAATGATGAGGAAGAGTTGTGGTTTTTGGTGTTTGGTCACATGATAACCTCTTTAATGCTCCAGTGTTTCCTTTCCCTGTAATCAGTGTTTGATGATCAGATTAATGAGGAAGGAAGCCGCCAAAGATGAGATGGTAAACACAAAGCCAGTTTAAAAAATTTCGGAAAAGAGAGTAAAATGTTTTGCAAAGAAGGAAATTGGCACCTGAGACTATGTGCTTATTTTCATACCCAGAGAACACTTTGAATCCAAATATGAAAACATATAAAGCTTTAGGATTAGGGTAATGGGGATGTTGAAGTCACATACCATGACATTTCCAAGAGAATAATGAAATGTTTGACAAATTCTGCAAAAAAATAGGCCTTTCCACAGGTGAAGTATTTCCAGTCACCTGAAGGCTATTTAAAACGGACAATTAGACCATCTTCTGATGGTGAGGATGCACGGGTGCGATTACAGGCTTGAGGAGCGTGGAAAAGGTTTGGGAAACCCCGGAATCAACTGGCTGGTTTTATAAGGGGATCCAGATTGACAGTCTATGTGGATCGTACAAATATTCTGGCAGATCAAGGGAATTCTGCAGCGTATTAGAGGTACGGGCATCCAAGTCAAGACAGACCCAGGGCTGACTCCTGGCCGAGCCGCTGACTGGCTACGTATCATTGGGCTGGACAGCCTCCCTAAGCCTTGGTTTCTTCACCTGTCTCTCAGGGTCACAGTCATATGAACTCACAGGTGGGGTGCACTTTAAACTTGATGTAAACCCCAGTGCAAAACAGGCGCACAACTGGTAAGCACAGCCTAGTGGCTGAGAGGGAGGCCTCCGAACGCACAGCCAGCACCGATGCTGGCTCTGCCACTCATTCGCTTGTGAGCTCGGAACAGTCACTTGACCTCCCTGAGCTGCTGAAGAGGGGACTAGTAAACTGGGATGGGGACAACAATCAATGAACAGCTCTGGAACAGGGCTGACAGTAGTTATGAAGACCCAGTGAATTAATATGCGCAGGGCACTTGCAACAGGGCCAGACTCACGGCACTCTAAAACACAGGGATGGTGACGAACTGCAATGATTCAATCGGCCCGTGAGACGGCGAGAGAGCCCAGCAGCGGAGGTGAACTCTCACGCAGAGCAGCCGGCCTGGTGCAGGGTGGGGAGGAGCTATGCTGGCAGCACAGGTCAACAGCCGACTCCACAGAGCTGACCCCATCTGTCCACGGTTTGTCAAGTGGCTTAACCCTCAGTGGTCAAGAGTGAAGCCGAAGTTGGGAGGACAAGAGCCAACACCCCCACAGGGAACATAGCATAGTGCTCTGGCTGCAGGGGACAAAAACCCTCGTCCGCGTCTTATGCAGACCCTACCCCGCGGGCAGCCTGCTCCATAACACTCGGTTCTATGGAGAACAGACCTTAATGATGAGTGAGATTCTGAACTCTAGGGTCGTGGGCACGTGCTCCTGTCTCTTGCGGTCGTTCCTTCTCTGGAAAATTTATTTAAATAGCCTAGCTGTCATAAAAGCTGCATTTCGCCTCATGAAAAAAATGAATAGAAAGAAAATGAATGGGCTGTTCTGTCCTTATTTCTAAAAATGCTAGTAAGTTATCATCTCTCACTGTATTGACACTATGTTACACAGGAAAAAGCGGTTTGCACCTTATTTCAGTTAAACTCACACAGAAACGCAGAATTTCTCAATCCTGAAATAAAGCAGAGCCGAAGGTCTTCAGATGACAGGACTATGGACCTCCAGGAGTTACTGGTGCTGTTATGTTCCAAACACAGCCTCAAGAAAATAGCCGGTGGGGAAAAATTTTCTTTAAACCACTTCTTTTAAAACCAGAACTTAGGCTGAACCTTCACGTTGCTGATCTCATCATTTAAAATGGGCCAGAATCACTCAGAAAATTCACCCCGAATTTTGCCCGCCACTCAAGTGACTGCAGGGTAACTGACACTATCCGAAGATCCACAGGAAACACCCAGAGGTGCGGCGCATACGTAAAGGGACATGTGGTGCCTACGTGGGGCCAACAGAAACTTGGATATCATTTTTAGGGGGCACAAGCTTGTGGGAGCAATTCAGTCGGAAGCCTGGCCTGCTCTGGACTCTGTTAGAGTTTAAATTCCTGTCCCGTTAACTTGCAAAGCACACTTCTCTGGACTTGAGATTCCCACATGTAAATCAGGAGAATACCATGTCCCATTCAGGACTACTGGACTGAAATTAAATAATGTGTCCTATCTACAGAAATACAGGTTAGCTGCTCTCCACACCCTTTCCTTCTTCCTCTCACGGAGACGCCCTCTGGGACGAGTTGTAAGGCAGAAGGCTTAGTACCCACTTTCTTCTATGAGGACGAGCTCAGACAGGCGATGCATCAGTGGTGCATGTCTGTGTGTTACAAGCTGGGAGGAAATGGACCAGTCCTGAGATCCCTAACCAAACCTGACATTAGAACCTCTGAGGAAAACAGTTAATAAACAGAGACAGGGAATGCAGGGAGATGAGGTGTCTGGGACCCAGAGGGTTGGGGACGGAGATGTCAGTTAAGGACACCAGGGTGTGGCTGCACCGATTCTCAATTTGGTTGAAGAATTGGGAAAGCCCGAAAGTTTTTGAACATTTTAAAAACTGTCAATTCTCTACCCTGGCTGCGCAGAACACCAGGCACCCCAAAGATTCAACTAGTATGTCCTCTCCAAAGGTCTCCAGGATGCTGCCCACAGATGGACAGCATATGCTCAGATACAGTCAGGAAAGAGTTCTCGGTTCCCCACTTCTCCCCTGTCTGAGGACAGGACCCTCACCTCACTGATTAGGAAAGGAAAAGTACACAGCAGGGGCCCAGCCAGCCCAGAAGTTATCAGGAGCAGAGCACACAGCAGAGAACAAACATTAATGTTTAACTCAATAACAATTATTTGTGACACGTGCTCGACACTCAGCAGCACTCTCCCACCTGGGGCTCTCCCATTCTTGGTCGTCCTTGTCTTTCTCTTCTTTCGTGTCTCCAGAATGCGGGTGTTTCTGCACAATTCGCATTCCACCAGCTTTCACTAGAAAAAAAAAAAATGACAGGGGAGGTGCGATCAGTGTGGAAATGGAACTACCAGAGGACCCGGAAAACGAGCTCGAAAGTTCTGGGTTGCCCTGTGGCCAAAGTTAGTCCAGATGACCTGGCATCGACAAGGACTGGATAGGTCAGTGTTGCTGCAGAACAGTCAGCGTGATACGGCACTCAGCGTACTCCAGACCCACCTAGAAATTCCCCAGGGCCCCTGTTAGTTTGGGTCTCACGGTGCTTCATGCACGCGGCAGCGTGGCCGGAGTACCAACCCTGCGGAGGAGGTGGCTGCGTGCTTTAGGTTCTGTACGTCTTCTCAACGCAACGAGGCCCCACGGCATCGCTGCCTGTGGTATTTTCTCAAACATGAACGATCTTTTAAATCTGATAGTCCTGCATTATTTTCTATTTTTCAGTTAGAGTTGACATACAAGGTTGTATTATTTTCAGGTGTACAGCATAGTGATTCAATATTTCTATGCCCGACACAAAGCGATCATCGCGATAAATCTGGTGACCGTCTGTCACCGTACAGTCGTTACACTATTATTGCCTCTACTGCCTATGCCGCACTTTACATCCCTGTGATTTATCTCATAACCGGAAGTCTGTGCTTCTTAATCCCCTTTCCCTTTTCTGCCCATCCCCCACCCTCTCCCCTTTGGTGACCCTCATTTTGTTCTCTATGAGTTTGTTTCTGTTTTCACTTTTTTGTTTGTTTTTTAGATTCCACATGTAAGTAAAATCGTACAGTATTTGTCTCCAGCGATGCATTGATCGGGCGACACAGCCACAGGTGACACAGGACAGTTATGGTGCCAGTCACAGAGGTTACTCAGGTGGCAGCTAAGATCTCCAACTTGTGCTGTGAAATTTGAGTCCCAGCAGATGTCAGTTTAGTTCTTCAAACTGGCCAGGCCACGTCATTCACATACAATTCACCCACTGAGTGTACAGTTCAGTGGTTTCTGAGCGCCCTTGCAGTTGTGCAACCACCACATCAACTTGAGGACACTTTCATCAGCCCACTCGGAAATGCCCAGTCACGAATAGTCACTCCCTAATCCCTCCTCCCCAGCAACCGGTCATCTGGGTTTGCCTGTTCTGGACATTTGACATAAATGGAATCATAAAATATGTGGCCGTGGTGACTGGCTCCTGTCACGTCGCACCATGTTTTCCAGGTTCATCACTGTTGTAACATGTCGGTACTCCATCCCTTTTCATGGCCGAATAATATTCCATGGCACAGACAGGCCCCATTTAATCCATCTATTCATCTGCTGGTGGACCTCTGGGTTACCTGTACATTTTGGTTGTTAAAAATAATGCAGCCATGGGCAACTTGTATACAAGTTTCTGTGTGGTCACATGAACGTAAACCTTCATGTTCTTGGGTACCCACCTAGTAGTAGAATAGCTGGGTCATACAGTTACTCTCTATTTACCATTTGGAGGAACTCCGAAGTCACAGCACCATTTTCTACTCCAGTAAGTCTGAGGGTTCCAGTTTCTTCACATGCTCATCAACACCTGTTATTATCTATCTTTTAAATTGTAGCCAACCTAGAGGGCCTGAGGCGGTATCTTATTGTAGTTTGATTTCTATTTCCTTAATGGCTAATATATTAAGATTGTTTTGCGAGAAAAAAAAGCAGATTCTTAGATCTATGAAGTGTGGGCAATGCTAGGGTAAACAAAATTAAAGGGGCTTCTTCAAGCCAGATTTTCTTGCCCTTTAGTGTGCACTGGGAAGGATTATGAAGTGCACAGAGTATGAGACCTCCTATAAATGTATGTGACCACCGCACCTTTATACCCCTGCCCATCCCAGTAATTCAGGTTATCATCCTTTAGGACTGGAGTATTCTACAGAATAGAGTTTGAAAATGCTGGCCCTGTACCCAAAAGCCAGCCTTATGTGGTCACTAGCACATGCTTTGGGATCAGCAAGTTCCTCCATGTCCTCCATGTCCTCAGCTATATGGTTGCAGACTCAGCCCCTCAAAGCCTCACTATTTCATCTGCAAAAAGGGGATAGACGCAGCACCCTAAGATCTAGAAGTTTAAATGAGAAGAGAGGCTATTGAAATCCTAAGCCCCCAATGTGATGGTGTTTAGAGGTGGGGCCTCTGGGAAGTGATTAGGTCATGAGGGTGGAGCCCTCAAAAATGGATTAGAGCCCTCATAAGGAGACTCCAGAGAGTTCCTTGCCCCTTCCACCATATGAGGACCCAGAAAAGACAGTTGTCTAAGAACCAGGAAATGGACCCTCACCAGACACCGAATCTGCCGGCACCGTGATCTTGGACTCCCAGCCTGAACAACTGTGTTTATAAGCCACCAGTCTGTGGAAGTCTGTACAGCAGCCCAGATGAGCTAAGACACAGGTGTTGGTGGTCTTGCACAGGTGAGTACTTGCAGAAAAGCAGAGCCATGTCTCAGCACTTGTGGGCCCCCAGGCTCACCACGCTTTGCCCACCCCCCCACCCAGGATAGCCACTCCCAGTGTTCTGTCACAGCTCAGTGCCCCTCACACAACACAAAAAACTTGTCAGGCCACGGCCTCTGGCATTTTGGATTTGCTTGGACCCTGCTGAATTAGGGAAGTCCAGAGGAAGTTTCTTTATGATCCTGAAGAACAGGAAAAAGAATATGAAATACCCGCTAGGCTCCCACACTTCGAGGTTCTTAGTTTTCAATTTCCCTGGGACAGTTTGCCGACCTGTGACTTCAGGAAGCCGGCGATGCCTGGTTCATGGCCAGTAGTACCTAGTGGCATCCATTAGAAAAAGGCAAAGCAGGGTTTTATTCATTTCTCAGGCTTTTACTTCTTTTATATATTTAATCATTGTAGACATACTTGTCTTACAGGTGTCTATCCAATTATTTTATTATCTGAGGTCCTTGGGAGTCTCATGCACAGTGTTTTTGTCTGCTGCCTCTTGTTGGAGTGACTGTGGACTGGGGGCTTGTTTTCAGTAGGGCTTTGTCTGTGGGGATCCTCTGGGGCTTGGCACATGGGTGGCATCCTTTTGGAGAGATGCTATAGGTACTCTATGAGACCAGGAGTACAGGCACCTGGGAATCCTTTCTAATCAGATTCTTCAGGAATTGCTAGGCATTGTGAACTTGAATCCACAGCCCAAGGCAGGCCTGCATTCACAAATCCTCAAGCATACCTTTTCTCTATCCGGAACACAGGCTGAGCCAGAACAGCTTTCCATCATCCCACTGGCCACAGTTCTGTCCCCCACCCTTTCTCCATGGGCTTGGCCTCTGAATACCTGACTTTCTGCAGGGGTCTTGGGTTAAGTGAGGCTGTTTGGGTGGGCCTCAACTTACAACAGTATTACTGGTGTCTTTATAAGAAAAGGAAGGGATATCAGGTTACTCTCTGCCTTGTGTGGGCTCAAAGATCGTATTGTTACAGATTTCAGTTTCTTCTCTAGTTGTGGCTTCCTCACTTTCAGGATTTCCCTCACTTTGCGCTCAGATTTAAAAAAGAAAACAAACAAAAAAAAATTTGCAGGTGGCTTATCAAAATTTCCCAGTTATGCAACATGCCAAGCCTTAAGAAATAGAGACTGAAAATGAAATTCTGTAGCAGGTTGAAGATAATTTACCACTCTATTGAAATTCTTTTTTTTTTTTGTGGCCAAATGAGGAGGCAGGAAGAATTGTCCCACTAAATGCTTTTTTTTATTCACTTTTCTCCCCCATGTATCCTACCCCCATCACATTTCCATTAGAAGTTGATTAAGAGGGTTATTATGGGCTGAACTATGGTCTCTCCAAATTCATATGTTGAGTTTCTAACCCCAATAACCCCAGAATGTGAATGTATTTGGAGACAGGGCCTTAGAAAGAGGTGATCGGGTTAAAAAGAGGCTGCTAGGTGGGGCTGTAATCTAATGGACTGGTACCCTTATAAGAAGGAGAACAGACACAGGGATGCAGGTGCAGAGGAAAGGCCACGCGGGAACACAGTGAGACGGCAGCAGGCTGCAAGTCAAGGAGAGAGGCCTCAGGAGAAACCAGACCCACCAGCACCTTGATCTTGGACTTCCAGCCTCCAAAACTGCTGAGAAAATAAATTTCTGTTGCTTAAGTTACCCAGTCTGTGGTATTTTGTTATAGCAGCCTGAGAAAACGAATACAGTTGCCCATTGAAAAATAATCTCTGAATCATTTCAACTTGGCAGATGTAAATCTTTAAAACTATAACTCACAAGTGTTTTCTATAAACCAAAAGTAAAAAGCACTGTGCAAGTAACTACAAAGAAAACCACATCCAGGTGACATTTGAAATTATTGTCATCTGGAGCTCACACGGAGAGGCCTGTCCACTCCTCTGTTGAAGTAAGTGCACATGTCAAAGCTCAGGCGCTCTGCATTAGCACTTCCTTTAATTTAGTTGATAGAAACAATTAACTTCATTCATCCCTCACAGTGTGTATAGTGATTAATACAGCAATAAGAAGTGGCAATAATAGTAATAACTCCAGGCTGAGACAGATTTATTTTAAATGCCAATCCTGCCAAATACTATGACAGCACATATTTATAGGGTTTTTATCATTGTCACTAGAACTCTTCACTTGTGGAAATGCAAAGGCAGAATTACTTTGCAGAAATCTTTGTGGAATATTTGAAAATAGAAGTATTTTATGAGACATCAGAAAAAAACTCTTGGATTTTTGTCGTGGTTGTTATTCAAACGAGAGCTTCAAATTTAAATTATTACAAGCTCCCTCCTAGCAGAAGTGCCACGTGGAGGTTAAGGGCAAAGATCCCCGAGCCAGACTCGCGGGTTCAAATCCCAGCTCTGCCTGTGTGTGTGTTCACGTGTGCGTGCGTGTGTACGTGTCTGGGCGAGTGGCTAACTGCCTCTGTGCCACAGGGTCCTCTTTTGTGAGAAGGGGTGACAATGCTCTCCCCTGCCCCCCAGGGGTTCACTGAGGACTAAAGGAGACAGCACACGTGCAACACCTCCAACGGGACCCGGCACGTGGCAAATGCTCAACTTGCATCTACTCTCATTAAACAAGTTCTAACGATGGGCACCGAGGACTCGAAGACTAAAGGTCTCGAGGAGACATCGGTGCATCAACGTCTCCTCATTGCTGTTTTCTCATATGTGAAATGTGGGGGACACTGCGGACTCCTGGGGCTGTGGGGGAGTAAGTGACACCCTGTAGAGTGCTCCCCACAGGGCTCCCCACTGAGGGCGGTCATCAGCACACCACCCTAGTGAGGCCCTCGCACCGTGTTCCAAGCCTGCCGTCCCCTCCGCAGAGGCCGGGCATCGAGACAGCAGGGCTGTGCGCCAGGAGGGGCCTGGGCCTCTGCCCAGGGACTTACAGGAGATGCCGAGAAAGAAGGAAACCTTGACTTGTTCAGCCACTGACATTTTGGGTTGTTTGTTACAAATAGCGAGGACAATATAACTGTAGCTAATGTACAGTATGTTATAAAAAAGTGAATATTCCCTATATACTCAGAAAGATTTCTGAAGTTGGGAAGCGGACAGCGTTCACACAACCGAGTCAGAGTGCACGGGGCATTGTCTGAAAAAGGACATGCGCAGTAGACGGGGTGCTAGAGAACAGGGGTTAAATCTCCAACAGCCTTAGAAATGCTACCGTCCACTCAGACGGGAAGCTTCTGAAAAACATGCAGTGACTAAAAGGGTCTCTTTTCTTGGCATGGCGAGGGGCAAAGGCGGACCTCTTTCCTGCATCTTCAGGCTCTGACCGCTGAGGGCTGAGGACAGCAGGGGCATGCTTAGCAAGCCTGTGACCACAGGGCTGCTACAATAAAAACTAGTCTTTCAGGGGGTGGGGGGGGGGGATGCAAACTGTAATTGAACAACAATAAAGTAATTAAAAAAAACAAAACAAAAAAACTAGTCTTTCATTTCTAGCAATAGAATGGCCTAGAGAATATAAAAACCTTCCTGCAGAAGATAATTTGGGGAGATTTATCACCCGCAACTTTTTAAATGCATCCTTGAGTCTGACTGATTAATATAACAAAAAATTGAATTATTTTCAGATTACTAAAAAAGGTTAGGTAGTATATTTCTCATTTTACTTTCAATAAATAAATAGTTTTATATTTCCATTTGACTCAGTTCTAGAAGGGATGGTTTGTGTATACGGTTCATAACCATATATAAAACTATTCATGCTCAACACTATCGCATATGAGATTTGTGAGAACTTTATTGACATAGGGCTTTGGCTTCCCTGGGAAGTGGAGATCAGGGCCAGCAAAATGTATTTAACCAAGAGATGTTAGCCACATCACTGGCACCAACTCAAGAAAGCTGACAGAAACGAGTAATCATGTGGCTCTCAGTGGCACCCTAGCACTGTTAGATGGGACAGAACTGCACTAATTCTGCCTTTGCTGATCTGTACCTGCAGTGACTCGTAGAATGAGCAGTCTCACGGCGTTTCTCCACAGCTACTTTGTAGTCGAGGGCAGTGGAGAGGTCTGAAATCATTAAGACTTGATCACTTTTACAGAGGACCGCACTGGCTGAGAGCACAGGGCCAGGACGTGGTGCGGCATGACATCCCCACTCGTCAGTAATGTGCTCTGTACTGGCACAGCACTTTCCGCCACACTCTGCAGAAGCCTCTGCGAACAGCCTCATTAATCTCACACCGTGGGGGGAGACACACGGTGAGGGATGGAGCCCCTTGTCGAGAAGGGCTGCTGAGGTTCCAAGAGGTGAAGGACCTGCAGGCTGCTCCCCCGGAACTTACTGGCTCCGAAAGGTCTGGTCAGTTTTTAAAACAGACTTGCCCTCTTTATGCCAACTGTAAGGTGAATGCTAATTAAATCAGTGAAAGGGCTTAGAACAGTGCCAGTGAAGGGGAGCAGAATATGCCAACCCTTAAATATGCCTTTTTGGCATAAAGGTTATTTTGAGCTGAGTAAGAAACAGCAGAGAAGGAAAAGATCAGAAAACTGAGGAGCTACTCTTTCGTAAAGAACACCTACATTTACAGTGGAAATCTCCATTTGTAAGCGCCTCCTTCTCTGTACTAGAGAGGGAAGGATGACTAAATCACAGGAGAACCTTAAATCTGCACAGCACCTTTACCATGGTTTACCTGGCTTTTCCTGGAAACCTCCCGTAACTGGCTCACCGCCCCCTAGTGTTATTCTCTTGTCTTCAGTTGAAGTAGTTAAGGTGGTGGCAGGGACCGTTTCAGGGAGTTACTCAGTTTTCCTGGTCTCTCCCTTGTATAGAGGAAGTATTCCTGTTATTAAACTTCTTTGTTTTTCTCTTATTATTCTGTCTTTATTTTGCGGTTTGGGGAGGGGTGTTTCAGCCAAGAACCTATACAGGTAGAGGGAAAATGATTTTTCCTCTCCTGTACCAGGGACATTGTGACTAACACTCAGCAAACGTTAGTGACTACTTGGACTATTATAATGCTGCCTAAACTGTACACTGGATCAGCCCAGAAGTAGAGAACACTGCAGGTCCCGCAAGCTACAGGGGAGTGAGAGGTGCTAAGAGGCACTAACGAAACTCACTCAGGAGCTACATATTGAGCACTTTGTGCCAGCCCGTGGGGATGAAGAGAGTGGTAGGTCCCAACCTCGGAAGCTAGGAGAGAGAGACACAGGTGGAGGTAAGCGTGATGTCGTGGGAAGGCACAGGATACCTGGTTCAGACAGCAGTAACAAGAAAACACAGAAGAACTGAAGATACTCATGAGAGAGAATTTTATTGTTTCTGATTGAGAATTTAAGCAGGAGTCTGTGTCATCCAATTTCAGCACTTAATGAAGGAGTGTCCCAAGTTTTCAAGGCTGTAATTTTGATTTATGAACTGTGTTCTTGGCCATCCTTGACGGTTACCCTTTATCGCTGTGGGCTGCCTTTAGTATTTCCTTAAACGCCAACTCTGTAGCACTGCCTGCTCTCTGGCCATGCCAGAGGAAATAAGGATGAATGAAGTTAATAAATAAGGATGCCCTAATACCCTTTGCTTTTTGCCAAAAAAAGCTTTCCCACAGGGGCCTCTGTTCCACAAGGGAAAGTGGATCTGAGGCGAAATACTGCAGCTGACCAAAGGCCTTTTCGAGCCTGTGCCTCTGGGCCAGGATGCCAGGTTCTACCTCCAACTCCGGCCAAATATGACTGGCCTTGGAAAATGGGGGGCGACAGTGTCAGTTCCTTAAGCAGACTGGGAGTCCGTGGGCTAAAGGATCTGCCTTGGAGTCACTTTAGAGTGTGTCTGTGGGATTCACTGCCCTTGGACTCAGATCCTGATGAGTGGAAGGGACGGAGCTCAGTGAGAGTCACAGTGGCAAAGGCAGCCCTGCTCTGTGACTCTCCCAGATCACTGGCCCAAACCTCCCATTTCACAGATCAGGGAAACTAAGCCCCGAGGAAAGTGCTGGGTCTCAAAACTTAAAACCCAAGTTCACTGCTACAACCAGCACAAATAAGTTTACCGCTCTCTCCTCTAACATCAATAAACTATTTAATTTGTAATTCACATAGCCCAGCTGTTTACAATTCGAAGAAAACCAAAGTCCTTCATGGACTTTGTTCCAGGGACATAAAGTGCCCAGTTCATGTCTGTGATCTTAACAATCTCCGTCAGGATATGTCTCCATATGCAATTTAGCTCCTACTGCTTTGAGCTGGTGTCACCCCTACAGACACGCTTTACTGCCTGCCACTCATTTCCCTGGGACAGGGGAGTGTGAAGAGAGGTGCTCCTTCCCACAGTGCCGCCCAGGTCATCAGGCAGCTGGACAGAACCGGCTGAGGTAGAAATTAAAGGTCAGGTTATCTTTACAGGAAATCTCTTTGAGGTACTTTTTTTTTTTTTTTTTAACTAATGCAACACACAGGCCCCCAAAGCCTATTTTCTACCACAGCGGAACTATTTTCTAAAATCCCACACCAACTAAGTCCCCAGGCATCAGCCATTTTTCTTCCCTAGTCCAGGTTAGTTTCCTTGCTGAGAGATTCTTTCACCAGTGAAAAATATCACTTTGGAATACACCACATTCAAAGAGCAGCTCTGTTCATCCTGTTGAAGCAGGGAATGAGTGCCCTGTTGTAGGGGGTGGCAGACAGATTATGGGAATCTTTCCTATAACAAGAAGGTGGCACAAGTGTGCCACACACAGCAGCCAGGTTTCACGACGGCTTCTGTCATTAGAAGACTGAGTTTGTAACACTAACGCGTGCAGTTAACACCCTAAGAGACCCCCTCCACGTTGAAGTGACCTGGCTTCTGGGACCCAGGTATCTTTGGTTCTCACCCAGTGTCCTTTCCACGTGTATCACTGTCATTCCAAAGGTGAGCAGAAAGGAAGGTGACCAGCTGGAACAGAGCAAAGGAGCAAATAGAAACTGTTCTCAGAAAGGGGAGGAGGTGGAATGGACAGAGGGCTACTCCGAGTCAGATTTTCTAAGAAAGGCGACTCTTTCCTGGATTTAAACTTCCTTGGCTCAGAATTTAGAATTTGGGGAGTAAAAAACACAACCCAAAACACACACACAAAAACTCCACTTCTGAGAAAAAGTTGGATGTGAAAGAAACTGGGGGGAAAAGTTACATAGAGTGATTAATGATAAAAATTATTTCCATTCTTTTGGTTCTTTTGTCAGTATGCTGTCAACCTGCAAGTAAACACCACCCTGCGTTAAAAACAGACTTTTAATTGTGTTGGCTACTCGTTTTCCCAAAACATCTGTACATTCTAAGAAAAGTGTTCACCGCCCCCATTTCTTTTTTTGGAAGTTTTGCAACTGGGCTTATTCAAGTCATTCTAATTTGCATGCAACTGACACAGGCTTCCGATGTTTCGCATACTTTAAAGAAATGGGTTTCGCCACAGGCGGGGTTCACTTTAATTGAAAACCCCACGAAAGGCCAGGTCTCTGGCTGGTTGGCAAGTTCCAGCGCCTTGAGCCGGGGCAAAGAGCCCGGGCCTCCCCGCCCGGCGCCCCGCGCCCGCCGGTTCGAGCCCGCCCTCGGGACCCGCTAGAGGAGAGAAAGTGGAAACGAGTCAGTACCGGCGGGCGGGTGTCCAGCTTTCGTCTCTAGCTTCCCCTCGGGAGGCGAAGACATGATGCAACCGCGTTTCGCAGGGGACGGGACGGCAGCGGCGGCGGTGGCAGCGGACTCGCGGGCCCGGAGGGATGTGCACGCGGGTCTGAGCGCCAGACAGCCGGGGAGGAGCGCGCACGGGCGGGCCAGGCCGTCCGGAGGGGGCGCGGCTGCTGCGCGCCGACGTGGCGCGGCCCTGCCCGCGCGCGGCTGCGAGTTGACGTCACGGCGCTCGGCCTGCTCCTCTGGTCGCTGCACGCCCCGTGTACTGAGTCTGCGCACTCAGCAGCCACGTTGGCAGCCTGGGCGAGGGCGGGGCCTTTGCGGTTAGAAGAGGTGGGTGTCAAGACTGGCAAGCGCCGGGGCAGGAAGTTGAAAGACCCAGCGGGAGGCTGGCTATTCCGTGGGCCGCGCTCAACCAACCCTGCCAGTTAGATGGTGACAGTGGTGGGGAAGCTGAGCCATCTAGAGGGCCGCCCAGGGTGCTGATGTATGGGGTCAGGGAACCGTCTGCCAGTTGCCCTCACCCAGCTCACACTTGGAGTGACTAATTAAATGCAGAAATAAGACCCAACCCCAGGTGGGACCGACCAGGTACCTGAGGATAGCGGGGATTTGTTAAAATTGAGACGGACAGCGCTGTGGCTCCTGGAAACTTGGACAGAGTTCCCGGAGGTTGCCTCTGTCCCCAGGCTCTGCCATCTTTCTGTTGCGACGGATGGTGTTTGCTCTTGTGCCCTGGATCACATGCCTCTCGCCTTCTCAAGCACTTTGCAATTACAGCTGACCTCTCCTGAGCCAGCCGTCTCGTCTTGCTGAATTAGCGTTCAGACATGCCAAATGCCTTTCGAAAAGGACAACCCACTGCCTCGCTTGGCTGTACCTTTGACAATACAGCTGCCCAAAGAGGTTGAACACCTCACGTCCTCTCACTCCTCAACCTAGTCCAATCCATCTGGTTATCATCCAGGTAGACACACAGAGGCTAGCCCCCAACCATGGAAAGTTCTTTTGTTACGATTGCTCATGACCTCCGTGCTGTTCAGTCCAGTGGTCACCCTTCTATTCTCATCCTACTTGACTTCAGCAGCGCTTGACCTACCTGACAGTCCCCTTCCTCCTTAGTTTCAGGATGCCAGTACCTGCCTTAACACCCACCTTGGCTGCTAACTCTGTCAAGTTGGTTGGCTCCGGTTCTAGATTTCTGAACTTTTGAGTAACCCAAGACTCAACATCAGTCCTCTTCTCTCTCTAGATGTTGCTTCAGTGGTCACTTGCAGGCCTGTGGGTATGACTATCTTCCAAACGCTTATGGATGCCAAATCTGCAAACCCATTCCTCTATCCCTGCCCCTCCCCTAAGCTCCAGACTCACATCACACCCCGGCCTCCTGGACCTCTGTACCTGGAAGTCTAACACAGCGTTGCCAACTCTGCTTCACAGTGCATATAGAAATGCACACATCAGACATTGATCTTGGACTTTCCCCTGTCACATTGAAATATCATTAATGATAGGCTAGCTGGTGGCTAGGTGGCAGTAATGACATAGTCATCATTGTGTTACACTCATCAAAACTTGCAGACACATATCAGGAGCTTAGGAGAAAATCCTGAAGTCCATAGTGGTACACTCTTTTAAGAGATACTGCATGATCAGCAGACTTGGAGGAGCAGAGCGAGAAAATTTATGGACACCAACTTGGATTCTGAACGCAAAGAAGCTTTAAGAATACCTAACCAATTAATTTTGTGAATATTTTTTAATCTATGTGCAATAGTGCTGTATGGTCAAAAAGTCAAGTCTTAGAAGAACTTTTTCTAAGAAGTATAAAATAAAAATTCTATGTTAGAAAACATTGTGTTATTGTTACTTTGGCTGCAGTTTTCCCCCAGTGGTACATAAGGTTTCATGGTCCAAGTGATGGCATCTTCTATTTAATGACATGGCATTGTAAGAGAACCCTGGGGTAAAAGAATGAGTTTTCTGAGGAAGAAGCCAAACTATTGAAGGGCCCTAGTGGCCCCAGACACCACTGAGCTTTCCTGAGGCCTGAGAGGACTGTATCTTTGCCTGAGACCTGTTCTGGGAGTTCAGTGATGGGGATACTTATGTGACCTACAAGTCTGGTTTTACAAGTTCAAAGCAAAACTCCTGATTCACCCACCAACCCACAAATACCTTCCCATCTAGAATAGATTCCAAACTTCTCATTACAGTGTGGAGCACCTGTCTAATGAATATTCCTACTGAAGAAAATACTGTAGTTTATTTAAGGAATGTAGCTTGAAAAATAAAATAAAACCATATTCTGCAGCTTCCCCTGCAGCTAGGGATGGCTAAGTGACACAGTTCTGGTTATTGAAATGCAAGTGGAAGTTTGTTAGGGGATATCTGGAGAAATTTTGCATTCTGGATATGAGGATTGTCTTTCCTCCTGTTTATTATTCATTATTTATACAACCTTTAATTCAGGCAGAAGGCAGAGCAATCATATTGCAACTACAAGGCAATCAAAGGCATGAAAGCCTTATGCTAAAGGTCACAGTGCAGAAAGATCAGAGGCAAGTGGGACTTTGAGGTTCTATGGAGGCTGTGTAGAGCAGTGGTCCTCTCCTTGAGGCTGTTCTCTGTGTGGAAAACAAACCCCTATTAGATTAAGTCCCTGTGGATGGTATCTTTACATGTGGCCAAATGCAATTCTTAATACCAGTAGCCTACCAGGTCCTGCGTGATAGGGGCTTACCTGCCTCTAGGAGCTCATCTCTCATGGCTCGTCTGGCCACAGTGGCCTTTCTGACGTCCCCTTGAGGGTGACAAGCTGATTCTTTTCTTTGGACCTTCACGTTATCCATTCCCTCCATCTGGAACTGTCTCCCTAGATTCATGCATGGTTAACTCTTCATTCTGAAATCAGTTTTTCAAAGGGCCTACCCTGACCACCAAACTTGAAGAAGTAAGCTCAGGCGCTAGACTCGTCACAGCACTTAATCTTCATCTGAAATTCCTTATCTGCCATCCTGGCGTTACTTTCTTCTCTTATAGCACTGGTTGAATGCTAGCCCTACTGGGGAGAGACCTTGTCCATCTTGTCCACTGCATTCCTGGCAACCAAAACCAGAGTGGGCACAGAAGTATTCAGTAATTCTGGAGCATAGATATATTTATATTCTCACAACTGTTTCCTAATAGAAGAACAGCAAGTAAGGACAGAGAATGAAAAATATTGTACATAGTATTAGATAGCATTAATACATATGGCCACTAATTCCAACATTTCCTCTCACTCATGAGGGTGTGGGTGTGGGGGCATCCAGCCCCACCAGAGTTAGATGCTGAGGATAAATGTCAGGTGCCACCCATTGGAAGCTTTTCTATGCAGATGTGCACACTCAATAGATATTATCAGAATTGCTGAGTGAATAATCTTGTTTGAAGCTCACTATAACTCTGAAAGTAAGGCAGGTTCACTTATTTTACCAAGAAAAACAAAAGCAAACAAAAGGGAGAAGAAAGGCTTGCTGGACTTACGTGGGACATAACTCTCTTGGTGCACCCTGGGACCAGAAGATGGATTTCCAAGCCCCAACCCATTTTCCCCACTGTTGGCTGCCTTCTAAGCAGAGTTTGGGGAGCCGTTTCTCTTTCTTTATGTATGCTGCTTTCTAATCCCAAATGGTGCTGAAGAACATGGTGCTGAATCTAAGATATTACTTAATGTGAATGCTGTAAGCACTGGAAAAGTATTCCAAGAAGAAAGAAAATGCAGATTGTCTTTTCTATGTGGGGATTTCATAACTTTGGCAACATCGTTGAAACTTTCTAAGCCTCAGTTTCCTTATCTCACCTCCTTCAGGGTGATGTGAGAATTCAGGACTAAGTACTGAATACAAGCTTGTATAGTTCTGCAAAATCCTATTCACTCCCCATGAGATCCCAAGGCACGAGAGCTTCTCTGTCCTTGGTGATGGAGGAACTGAGTCTGTGAAAAGGCAAGCCCAGGGTGTGGTAGCCAGTGTGGGGAGACCAGAAGAGAACGAGCTCTCTCTCTCCACTGTCTTCGTTGCACATTGGGAAGTGCTTTGTAAACCATAATGTGCTATAGAATGTACTGTTATTACTGCAAAGGGAGTTTCCATCAACATTCATGAAATGCACACATTGGTCTATGGCTTATTAAAATAACCCCACCTAGCAACTGGTTTGATGAACATTGCTTTCTTCTTCCAGGCTGGCACATACATTCTGTTCTCTTGGGCTGTGGTCTGATGGATGAGAATTTTTATATTCCTATTAACTACACAGAATTTGCTCCCATTGTTGATATCGCTCAGAAAGGAAGGGCTGCAGTTATTCTTGACTTTGCTTTGAAACATCCAGGATATTTGTTATTTTGTTATGGGTGTTTTAAATAATAACATAGTAAATATAACTTATTTAATAGCCACACATACACATACAATACTGTGAATGCATTGTACTATGAACAGGATATGCCCATCCCAAAGTCAAATGAAAATGATAGAATATCACATGTCTTGCACAAATACTCAAGGAATCCTTCTGGTTTCACTGGCCTTCGACTTGTCAGTCAGTCCCAGGGTAATTGAGAAGCACTTTGAGGCATTTTTAAAAGGTAATTCAACATCTCATCAAGGACATGGAGGTAAATTTTGGTCACATAGGTTAGTTATGTTTAGCTAAGGGTATTTGAGGAAAAATATAACCAGCCTGAACTGTGGCAAAATATTCCTCTTATCTTTATTTGGAAGTTAGAAACTACAAAAAAGATGAGAGCATTACAATTGTGACTACTGATTTCCCATAGAATTGTAAACACTACGGAAGTTATTTATGAAAAATATGTTTTAGCAGAGAAATCAGGGTGGGGTAGGGATCATTTTATTTCCGGCTCTTCCTCTGAGTTGTTCTTGGACCTCGTGCAGGCTGCTTCCACACTGTGACGGCAGCTCCACAGTGGAGGCAATAATGCTGATTGTACCCGGGGATTCAAGTAGTTACTCAATATTATGTCTCAGCATTTATCTCCTTGTATAAAATTTCTTACAGGGGTATATGAATTGCTGTAAGTACAAAACATAAACCTGACAAAAATGTCAAGAATAAAGTGGCTTTCAGCAAGATAAAATCACCTCAAGGGAGTTGAAATCTAAAATTGAGAAACAACATATTTTTGTGAGCTTTTTTTAAAACAAGAATTTATTCTGGATTCAGTGGTACTAGGACATTATTTTTACCTCTCCCTTAAAAAGGTTTTAGAAAGCACTGCAGGAATGGTGAAAATTAGCAGGTTTCCAGGGTTGGGGTATATGCACTTAAGCCTTGAAGGTTGAGAAGGACGCCTTTCTGGTTGGCAGGAGCCAGGAGGGAGGTGCTCTTTACAGAAGAACAGTAGGGAAGGAGCGCAGAGGTGGGACACAGTGGTCCCTGTGCCCAAAGCGGTGACTTGTCCAGTCTGACTTGAGAACCGGGTGAATGTGGAAGGTCACAGAGGAGCAGAAGGTCTTGATTTAAGTAAGGTCCATCTGAAGAGAGACAGCTGGATCCTCATCTGGGTTTCGGCATCCATTTTCTTGCAGTTTTGTGTTATGTAGCCTCTGGAAAACTTTCATGTACACTGGAAAGAGAATGAGAGTGAAAAAAGCAAATAATATTTTAGTGTCATTCAAAAAAGTATTGATCTCACAGACCCTGCCAATGGGTCTAGGGAACCCCCTTGGGTCCCTGGAGCACACTTAGACAACTGCTGCTCTAGATCATTCTTTAGACACTCACTAATTTAGGAGTAAGAATGAAAAAGTCCATGTGGGACTGCCATGCCAGCTGGCATGGCCCCAGCTGTGGCTCAGAAGCTCCCTTCTGCTAGGCTGACTCAAAGGCGGGGGCTTCCCCACTCCCCACAGCTGTTTCAGATCTACAAAGCCCTCCTGCTATGCTGTTTGCCTTCTAAAAAGTAGTCTGAGCAATCTTAAAGTTTTGATATTATGGCACCATTTTTCCAAAGGGCTGTTTTCATAGGCTTTTTTAAAAAAATTGAAATACAGTTGACATACAACATTGTGTAAGTTCAAGGTGTACTCCATGTTGATTTCATACATTTATATATTGCAATAGGACTTCCACCTTAGCCTTTGCTAACATCTCGATCATATCACGAAAGTCTTGTGTTTTTGTTGTGTGTGTGTGTGTGTGTGTGTTGAGAACAATTAGATGTGAAGCTCAGTACCGTTGAAGTTCACAACACAGTATTGTTGACGGTAATCTCTGTGCGGTGCAGTAGGTCTCCAGGACTTATCTAACTATTAGCTGCCCGTTTGTGTCATTGAACAGCGTCTCCCCAATTGCCCATTCCCCGGCCCCTGGCGACCACCACTCTACTGTTTTAAGAGTTCTCAGCTTTCTTTAAAAAACAAGATTCAACATATGAATGGTATCATACCGTGTTTGTCTTTCTCTAACTCACCTTACTTAACACGATGCCTTCACGGTCCATCGCACTGAAAATTACTTCAAAAACAGTGAAATACTTAGGAATGAATCTAACCAAGGAATAACAGATCTGTGCAATGAAAACTACAGGAAAGGAATTGCAGAAGACAAACACATGGAAAGATACGTCACGTTCATGGATCAGAAGAATTAATGTTGTTAAAATGTCCATACTATCCAAAGCCATTTATAGATTCAATGAAATTCCTATCAAAAGTGTAATGGCATTTTTCACAGAGATAGAAACAAACAATTCAGAGACTTTTAAGCAAGGAATGGCAAAACATCTTAAACAGGAGGCTGTTGGTTATTTGTTTTTTCCCTCTGAAGCTTCGTGTTGTGCCTTTGTTCAGTAGGCCATATGGATCTCTTGATCACTTACAAGTAAGAAGCATTTTTGTCAATACATTTTAAAAAATGCAAAAACAATACATTTTGGAAAACCTAAGTAACAATATCTGTAGGAGAAAGCTAGTCACTGCTCCTCAATGACTCTACCAGCATTCGAATCTACCACTTAAACTTTCTTTGTAGGTAGTCTCCAGTCTTAAAAAAAAAGAAAAAGATAAAGATTCTGTTTAGCGACTGCCTTTTTTTGTAAATTGTCCCTCAATTTATGTTTGTCTGATGTTTCTCTCACTGTTAATGGGGATGTTTCCGGGTTTACGGGAGGAAGGCCACAGAAGTGAGTGTTGTTTTCATCCCACAATGTCAATGGGACATACTATCAAGATGACTTCTCATTAATCATGTTGACCACATCAACTACATTGCTGATGGAAAGGATTTTAGTATGGTTATTTTATAGATTTAAGTTAGCTTATTGCTGTGTTCAGCTTTTTATTAGGAATCAGTGGGTACATGGGCTAAATTCTTTGTATCATAACCTTGAAGTTGCCTAATAACGGATGAGTCTATATTAATAAGCATGTACCTGGTCACGATTTCTGGAGGATAGCTTCGGGCCCTTCCCAACTCAGTTTTACTCTCTCTCTCTCAGTATTCTGGGGTTATAGATGGCAAATACTTTCCCTAACAAATTTAAAGCCTATTTCCCTGCTGAAATTACCTGGGTTTTTTTTAGACTCTCTTCTCAGTCAAGTGATTTCACATCAGTGATTAATTATTTCATTCAGGCCGAAGTATCTGTGTGACAGTTGCAGGCCAGAGAAGGTCGTGAATAATGACTTCGGTCGGCACCTTAGTTCTCACCACATTTGCAGGAAAGCCCGTTCTGTTCTTGCTCAAGTTTTAGAAAAGGGTTAAGCTGGGAAACACGATTGCTGTTAATCCAGATAAGAAATCCCAGGCACATCCTTCAGGTTTGGAGGAGGGCTCTGGGGCACCATTCAGAGCTTTTTCATGGACATAAATTAATAAACTGCCTTTGGCCATGGCAAAGATAAAAGAAAATATACAAGCTTCAGCAGCTCGCTGGAGACTTACAATGTGACTATTCATCTCCTTAACAAAGAACTATAGAGCACCTGGGTAAAGGGACGTTACACTCAAGCAGTTCCTTGCAGGGTCCGTGATGTGACACTGTTCCCACAAATAAGAGAGAGAGCCACATGCTGGGCGAGGCGGTGGGTGGGGTTGCTTATTTACTGCCCTGTCACTTAAGGGTGTTGTTCTCCCTTTCCCTCCCCTCTCCACCTCTCACCTCCTCTGTTCTCTCTCTTTTTTTTTTTTTGAGAAAGAGAAAAGAACTCTGAGCGTTTACTGAAATATGTGCGAAATACTGGAGGAGCTCACAGGATTCAGGGAGGGTCCTGCAGCCTCAGGAAGGAGAAAAGCACCAGTGACTGACCTTCTCTGGCTTGCTGTCGGAGGATGACTCCCTGTGACAGTTTATTTGAATGTGTTGACTTGGCTAGGCCACCATGCCCCGATATTTGGTCAAACATTATTCTGGGTATTTCTGTGAAGGTATCTTTTGCATGAGATTAACATCTAACTCAGTAGACTTTGAGTAAAGTGGGTTACCCTCCATGATGGGCCTTATCCAACCTGTAAAAGGCCTCAGTAGGAAAAGACTGACCTCCCAGAGGAAGAGGGAGTTCTGACAGCAGAGTTCCTTCCAACTCAAACTGATCGTCTTCCCTGGGTCCAGCCTGCTGGACTACCTTGCAGATTTTGGACTTGCCAGTTTGCATAAATGCATGAGCCAATTCCTTAAAGTAAAACTGTCTGTCTATCTATCTATCTATCTATCTATCTATCTATCTATCTTCCATCCATCCCATTTACCTATCTATCTATAATTGGTTCTGTTTCTGGAGAACACTACTATCCTCAGGTACAATTTAAAAATTTTATTTATTTATTTGAGAGAGATAGAGATTTGTTGTTTCACTTATTTATGCATTCATTGGTTGATTCTTTTATGTGCTCTGACTGGGGATCAAACCCACAACCTTGGCATATAGGGATGATGCTGTATACAGCTGAGCTACCCGGCCAAGGCTGCAACTATGTTCACTCACTTGGATCACCATTGGAGATCTGATTCAGAAGCATGAAATATCCTTGGGCCTCATTCTTTAATTCAAGTGTTATCTCTAACTGATCTTTCTGAGTCCTGATAGGCTGAAGTGGATGAACATTTACAACCAAGTGAGCTAAATGAGGAGCCCTGTTAATTGAGTAATCAGTATGAGAATATCTCAAGCAACATGAAATTTGACTGTCTTTGTTATTTATCATAAAACTTTACTGATCTATTCTGTCAGCTTTTTCTAGAATTTAATGTCAAGAGCTGAGGACCCTCCTATTGTCTACTGTTTCCTCACTGGGAATGTAGTCCTTTATTAGCTCCATTCCCTGTGCAATACCACGTTGTGAAGTACAGTTGGGAGAACTGCATCAGGTACTAAACCTACCCCTTGTAAGGAATAGTGTTAGTTCATAAATAGTGCTGACTGTTAATGACTTAAGGTACAAAATGGCCTCACTGGCCTTGTTCTTGTATTAATTTAACTCATCACCATAGATTATATATCTTACGTAATTCTCTTGCTGGTCAGAAGCTTCTCGGACCTCATGGATCTAATTTTTCTTCTTGCACACTTGCAAACTGCACATAAATAAGAAGCAATGCCTCTTCTGGATTCATAACACAGCAGGAATTCTTGCTCTCTCCTCCCCTTCTCCCCCTGGCCTCCTTTCTGATTCTACTTTGTAGGCCTTTCTGATACTATAGTCTTCTCTGTCCCAATATTCCCAGCAGGTCTCCACAAAATGCTTTAAGCTCTCTGCTTTTAACCAGTCTCCCTGCTGTTCATCCCCTACTTCCCAACTTTCCCTGAGCTGGCTGCAGGACTGAGTGGTCCTTGAGATTCTAGGTAGCAAGCTGGTGCTGCTACTGTAGCTGAGAGATGGAAAGGACCCCTGGCACCACCATCTACTCATGTGTGGTAGACTTAGGCTTAGACCCAAGCTTTCCTCCTGAATTCTCTGTCTTGTTCCTATCATCCGGGGTTGTAGTGGGAGAGACAAGAAGTCAGGGTTGGCTACCAGGCTCTGAGGGTAAATCTAGAAATCTCAAGACAAGGAAGGGATTTGTTGATTTTTATAGACTTTATTTCACTGAACAAAGATTTTTGAGGTTATACCTTATGCCAGGCACTTTCCTAGAAATTGGAGGTAATGTCTCAGCTTTCTTTGAGCTTACCTTCTGGTCTATTGGAGGCCAAAATTGTGCATGGCGGCAAGTGACAAAGATAGGCTTCTGATACTCTCCTCTGAAAGAAACTGAAAGGCTGGCTAACTCCCCAGTTTCTGAAGCTTTGCAATGTTAATATATGTGTTGTTTCTACACAAATACTACGTAGATTTCCTTGGGACACATTTTGAAAGATACAATTCAGGTGTCATGGCATTTTTGGTTCCCTGTTCATGTTCGAGCAAGATCCTTCAGGAGGAAACTTGGGGTGGGGAGGGATTGTCTGGCAGACACCTAATCCCCTTGGGTACTGCTCATGCCCTAGGAGTGAGAGCAAGGCAGGTGGTGAGAGTCGGTCATCCTCTGGAGCAAGGCTGGGCCAACTGTGTGCACCGATTAAGTCCAGTCCACCACCTGCTGTGTAATTAAGTTTGATTGAAGCACAGCTACCGTGCATTCATCTACCTACCATCTCTGCTGCTTTTGTGCTATGGTGGCAGAGCTGAATAGCTGCAACAGGTATGGTATGAACTGCTGAGCCTAAATATTGACTATTTGATCCTTTACCAAAAATTTGCAGACTCCTTTGCCAGAGCAATGGTTCTCAAAGTGTGATCGCTGGACCAGTAACATCTGAATCACCTGCAACCTTGTAAAGAAATGCGAGTTCTCACCCTACGCTACATCTGCTCAACCAGAAACTCTGGGGTAGGACCCAGCAAGCTGGGATGCAAGTTCACATCGAAGTTCAAGAGCCGTCGGACATACAATTTTCCCCTATAATTTTTACGGGACTATAGCCTATCAATAAGTCAAAACCCCACAGCAGTTTTTGAATTCTTGATATTTCCTTATTAGAAAATGATTGTTGCATATTGAGATGCACTGGCTGAGGCCTTTTAGGAGAAGCTGCACGTAATGGAATTAATGATTAAGAATTGTGTTCACTGCACAAAAGATCATTAGCTGATTTTTAACACTTGTGAGGGCTAATATGTAGCTTCTTGATTTATGAACTTCACATCAATGTCCCTTTTTAAAGTTAAATCTCTTTAAATTAATCTTTGATCACAGCTGAGCAGAAGATGTTGGCAGATTATATGTATTTGTGTGCTGTGATTACAAATAACTCCTGTGTGGTCCCAGGAAGCCAGGAAGGAGTCTGAGGACAGACTCCCATGCAAGTCGGGCAAGTCCTTCAAAAGCCGCGGAGGCAGTTGTGCCTCCCTCCCTGGGGTCAGTTGTGATGCTGCCCGTGGGGCTGCTGACTCTTGCCTACTATCGTCCACCTCTGAGGAGTAAGAAAATCTGCACTTGGAGAGCAGCGGATTCAAATGTTTGGATTTCTGAAATGCCATGTAAATGATATGAAAGGCAAGAGCACTTGGAATAATATATTTCCCTGCTTCTGTGGGTGAATTATGAGTAAAAAGAGTCCATCAAATTTCTTTTTATACTTTTTTTTGCCATTTCCTTGAGATGTAATTGATGAACAGTGCTGTATAAATTTAATGTGTACAGCATAATGATTTGACTTATGTGTATTGTAGAGCGATTACTCTAATATGTTTAGTTAACATCCATCATCTCATATAGATACCCCCAAAAAGGAAAACCTTTTTTCCCTTGTAATGAGAACTTTTGGCGTCTCTTAACAATGCTGAAACACACCACAGAGGAGCGTCGACTCAAGTCCCCATGCTGCACATTTCGCTGGACTTCTCCGAACTTGTGACTTGCCTAACTAACTCTTTGTTTCCAGGCACTGAGACCTGAAAAACCTTCATGGCCAAGCCTTTCCCTCGATCATCATTTCAAGTTTAATAATTACTATTTGAGCTTTTTCCTTCATTTACATCACCTGTGGCCCCAAAACAAATGGGGGTTTCAGGGCCAGCCCAGCTCTTTGGTTGTGTCATTAACTGAACGAAATGAATGGCACCACCGTTGGGGGGACGGGGTGGGGATTCATCACTGGGATGGCAAAGGAAAGGTCGCCGGTACTTTCAGGTCTTGCTGCCCTCGTCCTGTTGACTTACACAATGTATTGTGTGGTCGTAGGCAACAGGAGAATTCACAGGTCATGCGTTATCTGCTTGGATGGTGACTGTCAATATGGACTCCACATAATTCTCAATTGTTAACGTTTTGTCATGCCCACTTCAGATTTGTGTTCTTAAAAGTGACAAAGCTATAGAATTGTACCCCTTAAGCCTATACAATTTTATTAACCAATGTAACCCCAATGCATTCAATTAAAATACTATAAAATAAAGTAACGTAAAAAGTGGTAAAGCAATTATGTTGAAGCACCCTTTGCCCACCTGTCGTCAATCCCGTCCCCACTCTTCCCACCCTGATGTCAGCAATCTCGTGAATTTGGTATTTGTGTTTTAATACTATTTACACACATTTATGTCTCTAAAAGCAATACGGTATTGCATTGTGCACCTTAAAATTTTACAGAAATAGTTTCAGGGTATACATATATAAATAATATATTATTGCATAATATGTATATATGTTTATACTATATATTATTTTGCAACTTGCTTTTTCACTCCAGTGTTGATAATACGTAGACCCAGTTCACTCCCTGAGGTGGCCATGCAGGATTTGATTTGGGGACTCCACCACATTTTATTTACCCATTTACTCATTGAGGGACATGCACACATTGTCCAATTTCACACCATGACAATGCTGCCATGAACATCTTAGTACATTCTCTTTGTGTACATGCTGGAGAGTTTCTCAAAGGAAAGAGTGGAAGCAAAATTACTGGGTAATATAGTCAATATACCTTTTATACTATGAAACAGTGCCAGAATGTCCCCCAAGGTGGCTGTGTGACTTCACACTCCAACCAACAGTACCTGAGGGTGTCTGTTGTCCACATGTCCTGTGCTGGAAGATAACATTTTTGCTGACATGATGAATGAAAAGCTGTTTTTCATTGTTTTAACTTATATTTCTTGATATTTAATGAGGATGAGGATTTTTTTTCATTTCATTTTCCTGTCTTTAATAGTCTTTTCATATACTTTGCTTCTTTCTCTGTTGAGTTTTGGTTGTGTTTTTCCTACTACATTGTGGGAATTCTTTATACCAGCAGTTTATGAGTCCTGTAAATATCTTTTCTCAGATTACCACCTCTCTTATAAATATGTTTATGATACATTCATTTTACAGAAGTTTTAATATTAATAAAATCAAACGGTTGTTTTATGATTTGGGCTTTTTGTAATTGAGCTGTTTCTTTCCTTGAAAATGAAACAACAACACAACAAAAATATGTCTGGAATTGTAAAAATTTGTGCTTTGATCTATACCGATGCTGTGGAGCAACCCTGAGCTCTGGCAGCTCCAGCACTGGCAGCAGCCTTGCAGAGCAGCTGTGAGCAGCGGGTCCTGAAAGGGGCAGTTGTCCCTGGGTCGCCCTGGCTGGATTCACTTCAGCCCCCCTGCCCTGCAGGCCCCCAGCAGCTACTGGGGTGGCCAGCTGAATCAGGAGAAGCTCCGCCCCTGTGGTGGGATGAAATTGTGAGGACAGCAGGGGGCAGGACTCTGCCGCCCTGGTCTAGATGGAGGTCAATTTGGTAAAGACAAATGAGCGCAACTTGTATTTACCTTTCTTTTCTCATTTGCATTTGTGGAATCTTGAAATGCTACTTTCTGATTAAGTGTATATGCTTAGAACAACACAGATATGGACACGTGGACACAGGCCCAGACAAACACAGGTGTGCACACATACCTTTTCTTCTCATGTGGACAGCAAAGAACTGAGAGTGCTTGGAAGCATGTTCATCCAGTGCCTCTAATCCAGCCATCCGCTGGCTGTAATTGGGGATGTTTTTAAATCACAGGTGGCAAACACAAGGCCCACAGGCCGAATCTGGCCCTCCACCTTGTTCTATCTGCCCAGCACCTTGTTTCTACCCAGTGGCAGCGCCAAGCTCCTTGCCCCTAGTTAAGGAGTAGTTACATTTACACAGTCCTAAAATTACATTCGACCCTTTGAAGGCAATCGTGAGGCTGATGTGGCTCCTGGTGAAAATGAGTTTCACACCCATTTTAAATGTAGAGGTGAGGTCCTGTCCTGGCCTAATAGAATCACCCTCTGGTGGTGGGACCCAGCAGTCAACATTCATAACAGATGATAAATCGGTGGTGACCAGCTTCACCCCCCACAGGAGGCCATGATGTGTGTGGTGAGTGGGGGACCGTATTAGTCTGCTAGGGTCGTCCTAACAAAGTACCACAGATTAGGGGCTTAACCAACAGAAATTTACTGTCTCACAGTGCTGGAGACAAAAATCCAAGGTCAAGGCGTTGGGAGGATTGGTTTCTTCCAAGGGCTGTGAGGATGTGTCTGTTCCAGGCCTCTATTTGGCTTGGAGAAGGCAGTCTTCTCCCCATCTATCCACATTATTGTCCCTTATGTCAGTCTGTGCCCAAATTTCCCTTCTTATAAGTGCAGCAGTCATATTGGATTGGGGCACCCCCTGATTACCTTCTTTCAAACTTGACTACCTCTGTAACAAACTTGTCTCCAAATAAGGTCACAATCCAAGGTATTGGGGGTTGAGATTCCAACATATTTTTTTGGAGGACACAATTCAACCCGTAACAGGACCCCCTCCTTTAGTAGGTGACAATGTCATGAGTATTCCATAATAATAAAATGGTCATAGCTAATGTTTATTGAGCACTTATTATCTGTGCTAAGTGTTTTAGATGCACTTTTTATCAATCGCAGCAACCTTTGAAGAAGTTATTATTATGCTTCCCAACTTAGAGATGATAAAACTGAGGCTTAAAAAATTAGATAAATTGCCCAAGACCTCACAGCTAGTAGATGGCAGGGTAGGATTTCAGTCCAGGTTAGAATGATTCCAGGAACCACGCTTTCCCTATTGTACATTCAAATCTAATTGTTACAAAAGTCCCTTTTGCATTTAGTCAATATTTGCTTCCCTATCTCTTGGCCTAACTTTTTTGTCCTTTTACAGCCAGAGTGGCCATGTTCCTTCCTTATGTCAGATGCTTATAAGGGGCCCTTTCAGGTCTTCCAGGGTACATGCCCCTGTTCTTTCCTTAGGTGACAGGCCCCGAGTCCTCTGATCACCGTGGCTCCATCTTCTCAGAGATTTCCAGTTTGCTGACGAGCCCCTTAAGGTGTTGTCTACGGTGGAGGCTGGAAATGGGTCTGAACACAATCCTGCTCCAAATGTGCTGGCTTATCATGCTCCTAGTAAATACCAGTCTCCCATTTCCGTGGGCATGGCGTCTCATGAAGCCACAGAATGCAGTTTCTGCTCCTTCCACGTTGGAATATAGGTTAAGACATTGTATGCCAAAAACCTACGAACATTTGATTCAATCTAAGGAACGTATTCCCACTACCTGGACCAGGACAAAGTTAGGAGCCCTAGTGTTCCAGGAGAGCGAGGGCTCTACTGTTGGGAGCCTTCCCAGGGTTTGCAGCTCACTGGGCTGTGTCAACCCCAAACTCTCCCCTCCTTTCGGCTCCTCACTGCAAGCTAGCCAGCAACTAGATTTCTGTCATTGCTGTGTTTGCCTTTCCCCTCCCCTTAGTGACTGCAAGGCTCCGGTGAATCCGAAACCTGGGGGGACTTCCCTTTTCTCCATTTTATTGTTTCACTTTAGTTTACATAGTTGCTCTTTAGGTCGATTTGGAATTTCTCCTAAATTTGTGGTTTTACACTTGGCCTGCTGACCTACTGAAGAGATTGACATCACCAAAATGTGTGTGTCTGTACAGCCTGGCTGGCTTCAGCATCTATTAGGGACAAGTACCCAGCCTTCCTTCCCTCAGTTCCTCCCAAACAGTCACAGAGCTCTGGTCCCAGGCATTGTTCTATGTCCTGGGGAGTTCGGAGTTGTACAAGACAGGCAAGATTCCTGCTCTTACAGACATTCTAATGCTGGATCGACAGGTGACAAACAAGTACCATATTTTGCCATGTATAATGCACATCCTTTTGCCCAAATTTTTGAGGGAAAAATAAGGATGCGCATTATACATGGGTAGCACTAATCCTGTATCTCTATAAATGTTTTTAATTCTTTTATTTTTGCTTATGCGTTTAAAGTGTAGGTCTAGAGGGAATATGATAATTGGTTTTGTTTCTAAATATAAATAAATAAATAATTGAATTAAAAAATTAAAATGAAAGGTTTTTTTTTTCCTGAAAGTTTGGGCCAAGAACGTGGGTGCAAACTATATGTAGGAGTGCAGTATACACAGCAAAATACGGTAAATCAATGAAGTGTGTTGAGGTTATGGTAACTGCAGTGATGGAAATAAGACAGGGTGTGTGTGTTGTGTGTACAGCTCCTCGCCCCAGGCCCCTCTGCTGCTGAACTTTCCAGCCTCTAATTCATACTTCCTCAGCAGAGCTACATTCTCGTGACACATTTGGCATCATTACTAAGTCACCTGTATTACTCTTTTCCATTTGCCAGGTGAGGTTCTGCAAAGTAAATTTCGCATTTACCCCAATTGTAGAACGACAGTGGTTAAATATGCCAAGTGCCAACTTAAGATTACAAGTGGTTCTTGTCAGTGTTCTCACTGAGCCCACGCGATTCTGGGGCATCAGGTATTAAATGACCTCTTGAAACCCTCTCTACTGTGAGAGTGGATGAAAGCAAAGCAGAGCCCTGTAGAAATTTCGGAGATGAGCAGGGTTTTGGTTTCCTGTTCTTCTGCCCTTTCATCTGCTGAGCAATGCCCCTGTCCAGCTCAGCTCACTTCAACTGGACCTTCTCCATCAGAATGAGAAAAGGGCAGCTATCATTTGTTTATGCTTACGTGGAAAATCAGGGTCAGGGCATGAGGCTGGGACCTCTACCCAGGAATAAAGATGGTGTAATTTTCTGGTGCCCTGCAGCCAGGGATGGGATGCATATTGGGATAAGGACTGTCTTTCCAAAGGGTCAGAAGGCCTTGAAACTCTGGGAAGGGCAGGACAGAGCTAAAAGCCTCATTGAATGTCCCAGACCTCCTCCTGCACTGAGATGTAATTAAGGTAAGAATTCTTGCAGATTGTGTTTTGTTTGTTTTGTCTTGTTTTGTTTTGAATATTTTAGACAATCAATCTTGTATTGTGGAGTGAAAGGCCCTGGTCTCCTTAAACGATATTTCAGATATCAGCACACTAAACTGCCCATGTTCTGGGCAGTGGGGTTGGGTGTAGGTGCTGCTTGGAGCCCAGCCTTTGAGCTTCCTCTGAATGAAATCTTACTCTGGGTTGGACCAGTCTTCAAGGCCACTGGATGGGGAATTGGCTAACTTGCTGCCATCATGGCTGCTCCCAGGCTACTGACTGTGCTGCTGCAAGCATGGGCTGGAGCACCAGGCTGTCCTGCCACAGCCCCAGGACCGAAGTCCCCCACTTCCTTGGAATTCTGCACTGTGAGGTGGTCACCTCCCTCCTATTTTTTCCCATTGGCTCTCTCCCTTTGTTGCCTTCACGGAAGCTGGGGCCTCCCCCCGTCACCCTTTCCCTTTCTTTATCCTCTATTTCTTCCTCCCTCTGGGTAAAGATTTTCAACTCTGCAGAATGTGTCGAATCTCTGTGTACCTTCTGTCCATCTCCTGGACCAGGTTTCAGCCTGCTTCTCCCATCTCCTCCGCATCAGAGGCACCAGGAGCTCATCATTCCTGCTACTTCAGACTTGTGGACAAAAGCAGAAACAGTAAGCAGGAAGCAGTGGTTTGTGCTGCTCTGGCTGACCTTCCCTTGGGGCCCAGGAAACTCCAGCCTGACTGTGGCCAGTGAGATTAGGGATGAAAGAATCCTGCTCTTGGGGAGAAACTGTAGAGAAGATTCAGGAAAACTGTTTAGCAGGATGCTGACTTCAGCCACTGGAGAAATAACATGAAATAAGAAAAAATACAGTGGAGTTATTGGAATTACTTGTCACCCATGCCTACTTGTCATGAGGTAGATAAACATTTAGGCACAAAAGGTCTACATAACTTTGAGGCAAGTTTCATCCAATTACAAAGTCAAATCAGGCTCACAGGTGTCCCACCTTCCTGGTGCGGTCCTCAGCAGCTTGATCTAAAAAGCTACTAGACAGATACCGGCTGGTAATGAACATGGAGAGAGAACCCTGCCCTGGATATTTTATCAAATAAGCTACTTGTGTTTCCCCTTTTCCATGGTTGACATATCATGAAAAAACTGAGTGCAAATGAAAAATGTCTGTCATATAGTATTTCAAGTGCCCTTTAAGATTCATCTACAAAGCATGCATTCTCAAAGAGGGTGATACTGCATTCCGGGGGTGAAAAAATTCTACTCTTTTATACATCATTTATACAGCTTTTAAGTCTAAAGCACAGATATACATGTAATACATAAATAGAAGTACAGCATGTCTTTAATATTAAAATATCATCGGGGAGTGGTCAGGACATAAATGTCTAAAAAGGCTTGCTAGGGAGGTAGGGGCAATGATAAAAATAAAAGTTGAGAAACACCGCTCAGTGGATACTTTGGTAAAGGTCTTCTATTTTAAAGTATTACCTCCTAATTAATTTTTTAACTAGAAAACTAGAGTTTTATATCTTAAGACCGCTTAAAGTAAGACAGATCTATAGGAAGTCCATTATGGCGAGAAGGCAACATCCATCCATCTCAGCCATTGCAGGAGAGCTCCCTGGAGAGGCCTCCAGTTGGGAAATCTGCGTCACGCTGTTAGAACATAATGAGGCTGCGTACTGTCCATGGCTCACGGAAGCAGTCCTATAATTATTTCACAGTCAGATCTCCTTGGTGATAATTGTACTGATAATTACAACACCGCATTTCATAGAACCAAGACTCCATTGATGGTGAGATGTGCCATGAAAATTTGACACAAGGCTAGGATGCCATAGACTATCAGCTGCACCAAAGCAATGTTAAAATGTGGGGAATTGTGCATCTTTGGATCGACAAAATGCAGAAATAATTAGCCAGACAACCACTGAGCCTTCACCACATGCCAGGTTTGTCTCACTGAATCTTTTCAGCCCCAGTGCCTATTACATGTGATGGTACTTCTTGTTCCATTTCTCCAGTGAGGACAACTGAGATTCAGAGATGTGAAATAACTTGCCAGAGATTGCACAGCTCCAAAATGGTGGAGGAAGGAATCAACTCAAAGATCCCGGGGTCTTTACACCTCAGCCTTCTGGTGAAGACAAGGCTGCATCTTTCTCTGACCCTGTTCTATCCCCATCTCCTGGAAAAGCAGATTCACCTCAGTTCCTTAAATGTATGAACTTCTAGAAAGAGCAGAATGGAAGGCTTGTATGTTTCAAATTTACAAGGGGCAAGTTATTTTTTTAAAGGAACGGTGTGGAAAGAATGCGTTCATCATGTGGATTCCCCATGCCCTTCTGACCTGGTGGAAAGATAATTGATCTTGGAGCGGGAGGACACGAGTTTGGTCCTGACCCCTTCATGGTGGGAACATGGCTAGAAGGTCACTGTTCTGAGTTCCGGTGTCTAAGTGAGTCCTGAAGCCCGTGTTGTGTAAATCCAGGCTCTGGTAGTCACACAGCTTTATTAAAAAACTCCCGGAGGATAAGATGCTAACCTCATGCTCCTAATAGCTTTATAGCTTTCTGCTGGGGTTAGTGTCGGGAAGATGTGTTCTATTTTTATGTCCTTGCTGCCCTGGCTGTTCTGTAAAGGATCTTGGCTATCGGGGTATATTTAGTTCATTCGGCTGGGACACTCTCTTAATGGTACAGAGATAACCAATTGTATAGTATATCATACAATTGAAGATTTTGCCTCCCTTAAGAATATTATAATCTTAACTTACTGTTTGAGGCTCCATTGCCTTTGGATAAATACAAAAATGTGTTTTCTCTTCCCCTATTCCAGTGGGCACTTTTTCAAATGGACTGTAACAGACACTTTCTCTGTTTACATTGGGAGTCATCTCAGATTTACATTCAGAAAACCCAATAAAATGTGAGCTGCAAATAGTTGGGCGAAAGCAGAGGAATGTAAAGAAGTCGTTTGATGAGGGTTTTGCAGAGCGATGGAACAAGGCTGTCTCTTGCAGAGGACTTAGCGATTTCATGGGAAGCAGAATTTGCTTCTGCCCGCTTCAGGTGTCATTCCTGAGGGTTCGATGACCCCAGTGCCCCATGCAAAGCTGTCCTCCACGCATGAGGCAGAGAATCCTTCCCCACTAGCCTCACTTAGATTAGGGTGCATTTCTAGTAAGTTCTTTTCTGATTTAGTGTGACATAAGGCTGTTCAAAATTATTTTAAACCAAATCCAACCAAAATAAACACAAATTTTATGAGGTCATGTCTTCTAGAGTTTAATATTTATTCTGCCAGTTTCTGAACAGAAAAAAAATCTATGTTTGTTGACTATACGTTTTACCAAAAGGTAGAAAGAAGTTTTGTCTTCCTAAGATTTCTCCCTGGTTTTGAGTATTGTCAACTAAACTAATCGATGTTGGCCAGGAGCTGGGGTGGTGTTTGGTGTTGTGGTCTTTTGACTAGGAAAGCCATTCTTACGAGTCAATGCGATTTGTGATATTTTAGAATCTGAGTCGGCCAGTGCTCTCACCAGAGCTGATTGTCAATGTCTTTTCCCAACTTCTCTTTCTGTGACATCATGTTAGTGGCTTGAAATGAACCCTGAGAGAGTATTTACACCACAGAAATTAGTAAGCCCTCCAAATGAGGGCCTCCCTACCAACTCTAACCCAGAGAACCCGTGGTTAAACACAGCTCTCCAGTGTCTATGGTGTCAAATCTCAGTGATGCAAACCCTAGAAGACATGCTGCAAATGCTGGACAGAAAGTCACCATCCTGGAATGTGGCCTGGGACTTTACCAACAAATGAGTGAACTGGACATTCTGGCTGCCACTGCCTCTACCATCACTCACCTGGGAGTTGTAGCTGTGTCTGCGTGTGTGCACCCCGGTGTTTGAGAACCTGTGTGTATTTGTGCACCTGTGTATGCTTGTGTGTCTGTGTGCCTGTATGTGTATATTCATGCATATGCCTGTATGTGCACACACTCCCTGAAGCTCCTGCAGCAAGTGCCCACGGCAGCCCCTGCCCTCCTACACAGCTTCTCTTCCCTCCTCACACATTTTCCTTTTATACCTGAGCCCCACAGACTCACCTGGACATTTGCTAGTCCAGGCAAAGGAGCAAACAGCTACTCAGAGTGGTGCATGTCCTTGTGAGAGGGAAGAATGCTCTCTAGCAGAATATAAAGATCAGAATTCCTATCACATCCTTCCCCCTCTCTTGTCCTCTGTTCCTTCCTATCCATTAAATCTAATGTTCAGAAAAGCTGGCAGGGAATCGGGAAGGAGGGAGAGCTCATGCCACCTGTCTCCTTGGCACTGTGGTTGGGGGGAGTTTACAAACTGGCCATAAATAAGGGCCTTAGGATGTCTCTTGGATTTTCTGGCATTCTCCCTCTTCCTCATCAGTAAAAAGTTAGACTGACCTCAGGGGTGTGAGCTTTTGCCCAGCTCTTGGTTTTTGTCTGGCCTCTGTAGCTACTGCTTATGCTGTTATGGGTGGAGGTCTGAGTCACCACCCAGAGTTAGAGAAGTGGGCAGGAGCAATGGCCTCTTCTTTGCGCCCTGAGGCTGGGCTGTTCCAGCTTTACATGTGCTTATGGTTTTCCTCCATTGCTGTACAATCTTACACATAACAGCTGTTTCAGACCCCTCAAGGATCCACTGGGGTAGGCCCCTCAAATTCCCATTTTATTGCTGGGTAGACTGAGGTCCCAAAACTTGAAGTAACTTCTCCAAATATTATAGTCAGCAAGTGGCAGAAATAGAAATGGAATCCAAGGGTGTTCCAGGTTCCCAGACATACCCCTATTCAGTCTGAGGGCCAGAAGCAATTTTTCAACTCATTTGCTAGTTTCTGTGATCTTGAACGTGACTCTTTGCTCAACTGATTTTGTATCTCAAATGTAACCATAAAAATGCTGCCTTCCCAGACCATGTGAGGGTCTTGGAGTGGAATCCATTATTGCAAGGAGCTGTTCCACTGTGGGGTCTTTACCTCTCACTGTACCCCACATCCCTGACTTCACAGGATCTAGGAGATGGCCCCTATTCAGACACAGCAGGCAAAGCTGGAGGAAGGTGTTCATCCTGGGACCCAGCCCCTTGTTCTGCTCTGGGGGAGCTAAAGTGGAAAGAGGGTAGAGGTTTGGAGTATAGATTTCAGGCTTAACTAGGGAGCTCAGGCCTGTCCTGTGTTCTTTCCTCAACCTGAGGGTGCCAACTGACTGGGCCGTGCAGGGGGTGGGAGTGGATGGAGGGTGGTGGGTACATGAGAACCCCTTGAGAGGCAACAGGAGATCATTGCTATGGGCCACCAGGAGGAGCTGCAGAACAAGCGGAGGGCATGGCTGAGGACAGATGCAAAAATGTCCGGGGTCCACAGTGGGGATGTGAGGTCCCATGTAAGTGAGGGCATCGGGGCAGTGACCCAAACACATGTGACTGCTGGGGCCAGGGCCTCTTGTTCTCCCAAGAGACTCCAGACTTTATACAACTATAGCAGGGCTAGAGGGAGACTTTTATCTCTGAGGTGATGCCCGGTGCAAGGCAGGAGCTCAAACTGTGAGAGCAGATGGACAAAGCCAAGAGCACCGTTGACGGCTCATCTGTGTGACTGTCTTCATCGGCTTCCTCTCCCTGAGCAGGCTTCTTCAATGGCCTCACCTCAGCCCTGATCAAACAGGTCTCGGCTCTATCCCTTTCCCTCATGGGAATTGCTTGTTTCTCCGAGCACAGCTCTCGTTTTGCTGCCTGCCAGAAAAAAGGAAGATGCTCGAATTTTACAAGTTAATGAATTCCATAAATTTTCGACTGTTAGCAGGGGTTCTAGCTGATTCCACATCTCTCTCCTAGTGACACTTGTTCTAAAAGGTAGCAATTCTTAATCATAAAAATAGTCTTCATTAATAGAACAACCCACATGACTGGATTCGTTGGGAGATGTCTGTATTTGTCCCAATTGTTTACTATTAATGTGTTAGGTCAATCTGGTCTTTAGCATTCATAAAAATTTGACTATTGGCATTTAGATAATTATAAAAGTACATGCAGATAATATATTTCAGATATTGTATTTTTCTAACAGTACATATTAGTTTTGACCAGGAAAATGTCAAGCCTTAACTCTTCTACAGGTCTCAGAGCCCTGCTTGGAAATAGTGACGCCTCTTCTGTGTCACACAAAGTATGCACGGATGAGTCTCTTCTTTTTTGCTTCAGGAGAGGTTCTCGTGCGATACACCTTGGAGGAACCTGGCGTCTGCTCTCTCAATCAGAGTTCTCAAAAGTGTGTTGAAGAAAACTCAGTAACCCATCTCAGAGTTTTCCTCACTGTCGGGTGTTGTGGAGACTGCACATTGCCCAGGCTGTGGAGCCTTCGTCAAGTGGCAAGTGTGAGCTGCATCTGGATGTGGTGAGCGTTCCCACCTCCCACATGGCATTGTCCCAGGTGGTCCGCATGGCGCTGATCTTGACCAAAGCCACCAATCATTCCTGGTCTGCAGTTTCATTTTTTAGGTATATGGACTGCTACCTTCTCTCATGCAAAATCATCCCCATGACCTTGTAATGATCAAAGAAGTCTTAAAAGATGCTTTTCAAGTGGTCCTACTCAGTGAGCATTCATAGGTCGTAGGACTGACCTGTGATTATTTTCCATGTAGAAGGACAAGATAGTCTTACAAATAGTTTTCTCCGAGTCCTCAAAATTCAATCTATGTAATGGGCCCCCATTCTCCTCCCCTCCCTTTTTCCAAGCCCTTTATCAAGTGACTTTTCAGCTCTGTTTATCTAGAGGTGTCATCTCTTTTCCTACTCTTGAGTGTGGGCTGCCTTTGTGACTTGCATTGGCCCACAAACTGCATTGGATGTGACAGTGTGGCAGGTCTGAGCTTGGTCTCCAGAAACTCCACACACTTCTGCCCCTCTCACACTTCTCTCTGCTTTGCCATGAGAACATGCCTAGGCTAGTCTGTTTGAGGATGAGAGACTATGTGTAATAGGGACAACTGTCCTAGCCAAAGCCACCCTAGACCATTCCATCCCCAGCCACCCTGCCTGCTGATAACAGACACGTGAGTGTGATGGATGAGCCAAGAACACCGAGCCCAGCCCAGATCATCAGAACCGTGCAGCTAACTCAGAAGTGATAAATGGTCATGGTTTTAAGACACTAGATTTTGGAGCATTTTTCTCCCACTTGTCAATAGCTAATTGATACACCTGAGCACAGTAAGTGATAAACCTAGCTAATATTTTTAGTTTTTATTAAGAATATCAAATAAGTCCTGGCTGTACCATTATGAGCCTCCTTTTCCATATGTTTTCCTCTCTGGTCCCCGCTTGCGTCTGCCCTCTGTGTTAAGGCCATATATCTGTCCACCTCATAGACATTGAACACCCTCCACTCCCTGCCTTCTCTTTCCCATTACACAGTTCAAGAAAAAACAAACCAAAGGGGATCTTTCTAGTGAAAGAAAGAGCAGAGTGTATCAAATTCCTGGAACCACATTAGGTTTACCCAACAAATAGAAAGTGAGAGGCGCCTCTATTCCAGGCACTGCTGTTCAGCATCTATTTGAACTGTTTCTTCTTTAAGAGGGGTATTTACATCAGTCCTCATTCTCACAGACGTCCCAGATGAACCCAAAAGTGCTGAACACAGAGGCAAGACTGAGTATTTGCATGTGGAATAGAATTGAATTAGATGGAGAGAAACTCTGTCTAACTCTGGATTAGTTTTTTACTTGTGCTAGCTATCTGCTGCTTGACCTTGAACCAACCAGTCATCCCCTCTAAATGTATTTCGTCTTCTGCAAAACAGGAATAATTTTGTCTGCTGTTTATCTCATACATCATTGCAAGGACTAAATTAGGTGGCATGTGTGGAGATGCTCTGTAAACTATCAAGACTCTGTTGTGCGATGTAAGGCTTTGTTACGATTGCTACCATTTCACGTCCAGCCGGGAGATTGGATCTGGGAAGAATGGCAGACAGCCCAGGGTTGCAGGGCAGGGAGGCTGACTCATTTCTTTACCAGAAGATAAAGCAGGAAAAGCATTGTGAGTCATATCAGAGAAGAAGCCTGGCAAACACAGAGAAAATAGTCTGGAGAAAGCTGATGAGCCCACTGTTGGAATTCTGCATTGGGGTTTAGAAACATGAGCACCAGGGTGCCGAAAACATTGGAGGGAGTCCAGGGAAAAGTGATGCTCATCACTCCAGAACAGAAGGCTCAGCTTGGGAGGGAGTCAGCGGGAAATGTGTGTGCTTTAGCTACCAGGAAATTGTGCTTCTTTTCCCAGGATCTTTCAGGGGGAAGATGTTTCATGGATATGTGATATACTCTGGCTTGGAGAATGCTGGGCTACAGGGCTCTGCACAGGGACCCTGAAACTCTACCCTGACTCTGGGTGAAGAAAACAGTGAGAGATGCACCAGGTGAAGAGGAAACAAAACTTTTCACATGAACCAGAGTTTATACTGATTAGGGTGCTTTCAGCTGCAAGGGATGCACAAGCTACTAAGGTTAAGGTCATTATTACCTGCTTAATGAGAAATCCTGAGATGGGCCAGTACAAGGATTTGTCAAATCAGTAGCTCAACAAAATTGTCTAGGACTAAATTCATCCCACCTTTCCTCTCTGCTACCCTTGGTGACTTGGTTTCCCTTTTATGCTGGCTTCTGTCACAGTTTGAAGATGGCTTCCACAATTCTAGGCATACCACACAGATGACGACATATCTGTCTCTTTTGAAGAGTAGGGAATAATTTCCCAGATATTTCCCAGTTGCTTCTCCCTGCCATTGCACTTAACCATGATTGCAACCCCTCCCCAAACTTAAATCCGTCACCCACAGGGGAGTGAAATGACAGAGAGTGGCTTAGACCAATCAAGATTCTTCCTGGAGCTTGAGAGAGTCTAGTCCCCAGAAGTACAAGGCCTTCTAATCTTGGAACACAGTTGGAATCCTGTTGGCAAGAAGAAAAGGAAGAGCTGTTGGAATATTGACCAAGAATAGCTGCAGCTCTTTGGTGCATGTGAACCATGGACCCAGGCTCCTCAAAAAGTAATACATAGCAGATAAGATGTTGTCAGTGCCATGATAATGGCTAGCATGTATTGGGCAGGTACTCTGCACTAAGTAGGATGTCCTAGCTATCATTTCATTCAATCATCTCAACAACCTGAAGCCCCCTTGTAATGAACTATTTGGGGTGAAGAGGGAGGAACCTTCAGTAATTGTATCTCCTTGGAAGAGTCCAAGGTTAATCCTTCTTGCATCAAATTGCTCTCTCTAAATATCAATTTGCCATGATTGACCTCATCTTTGACCACTGTGATTTCTTCCTGAGTTGTTTTCTCACATGGTGTCCTCAACATACATGCCCAGGGGACAGAAAGAGAGTTCAGTAATATGAAAAGCCAGCCCCAAAGGGAAAGCCTTTGAAATTTCATAATTATTTATGTTTTTGATTTTTTAAATTGGCACACATAATTTTTAAAAAATTCAAGAAATACAAAAGAACTGTTAAAAGCAAGTTTGATTCCATCCTAGTCCCTGCTCAAATTATCTTTCACTATTTCCTTCCTTCCTTCCTTCCTTCCTTCCTTCCTTCCTTCCTTCCTTCCTAATTGATGAGCTATTATATGCAAAGGTTCATGTCAATTTCGAGTGGGCTCAGGGACAGTTATGGGGCTATCTTTGGTTCTTCGCCCCCCTCCCCCACCCGATATCCCCAATGTCCAGCAATGCCAAGTTTTAAGTATGCATCATTACAAAATCTCCTCAAGTCTTCATTTCCTGGTCATTCATTGCTTCTCACTGGACCCACTGGGCCAGCCTCCATTGGCCTCCCAGGCTCTACTGCCTTCATTCTCTGTTCTGTCTCCATCCTCTTTAAGCTTGAAATCCTAACCCTAGTACTTCCGAATGTGACTGTATATGGACATAGGTTCTTTAAGGAGGTAATTAAATTCATATGAAGTCAATGAAGGGACCCTAGTCCACTATGGCTGGTGTCCTTACAGGAAGAGTAAATGGGGACACGGAGATGTGCAGACAGGGAAGACCATGTGAAGAAACACAGGGAGAACAGCCATCTGGGGCTAGAGAGAGGCTAAAGAGAGAGCTCTCGGAAGATATCAACCCTTTAGACACCTTGTCTTGAACTTCTGGCCTCCATAACTCTGAGGAATAAATTTCTGTTGTTTACGCTACCCAATCTGTGGCACTTTGCTATGGGAGCCCTTGCAAACTAGTACAGACCACCTATAATCAAATCACTTATTTGTTAAAAAACTTTATAATGTCTTCTAGTTTCTTTTTTTTTTTTAAGATTTCATTTACTTATTTTTTGAGAGAAGGAAATGGGAGTAGAAAGAGAGGGAGAGAAACATCGACGTGCAGTTGCCTCTCGCACATCCGCAATTGAGGACCTGGCCCATAACCGAGGTGTGTGCCCTGACTGAGAATCGAGCCTGAGACCTTTCGGTGTGCAAGCTGGCACTCGATCCACTGAACCACACCAGCCAGGGTGGCTTCTGGTTTCTTAACATTAAGGCAGAAATTCTCCCCCATGCCTTTAAGGGACCTTATGGTCTGTGGCTAATCTACCCTTACAGTCTTCATGGCTTAGGTGTCCACCCTCTGTGCACCCTCTGGATTGATTGCCGTGCAGTGAACATGGCCCATTTTCCCAGCCTCTGCCTTTGCACGGGTTGTTCTCTTCATGGAAAATATTATTGCATTCCCATACCATGCCCCTCCCATTTCTAACTATAGAAATCACGTCCATTCCTCAAACCCCACCTGAATATCACCTCCCTTATAAAGTCATACTCTGTCCCAAATCCACAGATGAGCTGGATTGCTCTTCCCCTCCCCCTGCATCACTTTGTAAAATCCTCCTGATGGGCATTTATTGTGCTCAACTTTCTACCTATGTGCATTCTTGATTGTCCTGCAAAATTCTACATCTCGCCCATCTTTCCATCTTCAAACAAACATGGTTAGACAAGTGGCAAATTATCACAGAGATGAGAGTGAAACTGAAATGACAGGCCAAACTGAAAAATAGGATTAAGAACAAAGTTCATAAAAAAATATAAAAAAATGAAAAAGATGGGTAAAAACTGTGTCCGTTCTGGGATGCCCCCAAGGAAGATATGAAACCCTGGGTGGGAGAAACCCTGGGTGGGAGACTTAACTGCTTCCCTAGCTTTTGCAGCTACATTTTAAAATATAGGCTCCTTAAGATAGAACTTTGGAGGAATATTCTGGAATATTTTCTGAAGGGAAAACATTTGGTCCTTGGAGACAACTCCATAGAAGCTTTGCCTTGGAAAGCTGGCCAACAGAGGGGTGTCTGAAGTCTTTCCACTCTGTGTTCGGTTGCCTTTGAGATGCCCTGACAGAGGGTGAGCAGCAGTGTTCATCAGGATGCAGCTTGTGAGCACAAACATACACCCCGAAAGCCATCTGCTATGCAAACACGTGGAAACCAGTAAGAAGCTGTACCCAGACCTGCTGAAACATGATCGAAGACAAAGTGGTTTATGGAATCTCTCCCTGTTTGCCCTCTGGGCTGTCATTAGAGTGAGGAACCCAGTCAGAGGTAAAAAACAAAACAAAACACAAAAATACTACCTTTCCCCCCCAATGCCTGCAAAATCTAGGGAAAAAAAAACACCTTTATTCTTATTACTGCAAGGGAGAAGCAAGTGGTGACGCTGTTAGCCACATGAAATCTCGCAGGGAGACAGGTGGATTTTCCCCCTAGTGAATCTTAAAACAGTAAGAGTTTTTCCTCCCTTTCTTTTCTTTTTCTTCTCTTCCCTCTCATCTGTCACATTAGGGAGGCTCTCTGACAAGGTCTTGAATAGAGTCTGTAATGATCCCCAGGCATCCCCAACACACCGGCACATTAAAATGCATTGAGGAACTGTGTAAAAGGGTAGGGAGGCATCGCAGCAGCATAAAAATTCATGGTGGAATAAAATTGCTGGTGTCCCTGGGGCTCTGCCTGGCTGCTCAGTAGAGAGGAAGAGACTTCATGTCCTTGGAGCCTGCCTGACGGTGTTGGGGGTGTCTCCAGTGTCCCAGTTGTCAGAACCATGAGCTCTCAGAGGGGAAGGAAGTCCAGCTGGAGATATGGATAAGGAAGTGGAGCCGGGACCTGCCTGTGTGTGTGAAGAAGGGACAGTGGGAACCATGAAGGTCTCCACCCACCCAGATACTTTCTTATTTAGATGTGGACATCTTATGTTGAGGTCCCTGGAAGCAGAGACTAAGACTGGAAGCTTGTGCAAGGGCTTTATTGAGAAAGCACTCCCAGCATCGGCAGAGAATGGGGGAGTTGTGTGTGAGAGGAGGCCCCAGGCAGGCTCTGCTGGAGGCTGGAGACCAGGGGAAGCTCTGGAGCATGAGTCACACCACACAGTTGGTCCCTTGTGAGGCAAGAAGGCTATCGACTGCCTGACGCATGTTATTTTTCTTCTTAGTGTATTGTTTCTTTTTACTTCACTTATGCTTTATTTTGGAATAAAAAGTTTTTTTTTAATTAATTTTTTCACTTACTGCTTCTAGATTTCAAGTCATAATTAGGAAAGTTTATTCACTCTGAGTTCAAAAGGAATTCACTCATATTTTCTTTTTCCATCTTATGTTTTTTAATCATGTAACTATACGCCATTTGCAACTATCCTGGTGTGCAGGATAAGTAAAGGTTCAATTTTGTTTTTTCACGCGGCTATGCAGTTATCCCAACACCACCTGTGAAGAAGTCTACCTTCTCCCCATGGACTGAAGACGTCTTTGTTGTACACCAGACATTCATACTCACGGGAGTCTGTTTCCGGGTTTTCTATTCTGCATCCTGTTCGTGTACTTAAGCCCAACTATAAAAGCTTCTGAATTATAGGAGCTTCATAGTGCGTTTTACCTTCTGACTGGTCCAGCCACTCTCCTCTCCCCCTCTCCCCTCTTCTTTTTGTGGGTGTTACGTTTGCTTGGTTGTTATTCCAAACGAACTCTATAATCAAGCTCTCTGGCCGAGAGAAAAAATCCTGATAATTTTTCAAATTTAGATCACATTAAGTTTATCTACTATCTTGGTGAGAGCTGATATCTTTTATGTGGAGTGTCCTCCAATGTGTTCAAGTCTATTTTTGGTGTTTTGGGGGTGTTTTATGACTTTCTTCATGTGGGTTTCAGGCATTCTTTTCTAAGATTTATGTCTAAGTATTTTCTTCTCTGTTACGCTATCATGAATATCTTCTTACTAGTTTTTGTTTATAATATGTAACGGGTCTTTATTTTTCTTTGTTAATTAAAAAATGTGTTACCTTACAAAAGTCTTTTTACTGTCATAGTATCTTTTCCTTAGAGTCTCTTGGGTTTTCCAAATACGTAATAGTGAAGTGAACATTTTTTTTATATCAGCAACTCTGAAGAAATGTTTGAAATCTGGATTTCTAAAAAAGAATCTCTCTTATGAATCATGTGAATGGAACCAGTGCAATTGCCACAGCTTGTCGCAATGTGCTAGGGAAAGAATGTCTGCAAGGAAAGAAAATGGAGCTTTTTAAGCGCTCAGACTGGCATCTCGAAGTTGTAGAGTCGGAGGCAGCATTGCAAAAACGTGCAATTAATTTTCTCTGTCTCTCTGCTTTTCCCTGACAAACCCTGCTTCCTCCTTGACTCCATTTTCTTGTGTGCTAACACAGCATCTGAAAATGTTCTTTCCCCACAGATTCCTACGCCTTTTTACTTTTTAGGCCTCTTTCGTAGCTGTTCTTTACTACATGACCTGTGTCTCCCTTTCCTTTTATTGATTTCTTTCGTCTTATACTTTTGTTTTCTCTGTTTTCCCTTTTATAATTTCATTGATAAGAACATTGGAGTATAAGTAGGACTAAGGACAAAAAAATCCAATCCAGGAAATCAGGTCTCAAAAATATTACATAAAAACACTTCACTAAACATTTTTATGATTTTGTTCCTAGAAAGGATTATTATTGTCATTTTTTGTATAACATATAGCACACAGTACCTAGCTTAGCTTATTCTGGTGGTCCTAGGCAATAAGAACATGGTTAAAATCTCTGTTTAGTGAAAAGTTCCTATGTGTCAGATACTGTGCTAGAAACTTATCCATTTATTCGACAAATATGTATTGAGTTCCAGGTAACGCTCAAAGTGCTGTGGGGAAAGTCTATGAATTCTCAGCCTCATTGAGCTTACATTCTAGGAGGAAGACAGAACAAAAATGCGGTAGATCAATAAGATATATTGGATCTGTCTCAGCTCTACTCCTCTAGAAAGAGGAGGTTGAGGTCAGAGTGAGGAGAATGTTCTTGTAAGGACGTTGGCTTTTACTTGGCATGAGATAGAAAGCCATGGGAGGGAGGTCTTAGAGCAGAGGATTGGCGAAATCTGGCCATGGGGTCACAGGGTCATGACAACCCTGCAGAGTCAGTACTTCAAAAACTGGAGAAATTTCCTGATGGGCACACAGAGAAAAGGTGGTGGAGGGAGGAGTTGAACCCAGGTCCTCTTACCCTAACTTAAGTCCTGCTGTATGTGCTAGAGGAATTTTCTTCCACATGTATTAGTTGCAAAATTTTATTCTATGTGGGTCTTTTATGCCCCCTTTTAGGTCTGTACATTGTCTGTTTGGTAGAAAGTTGTTCTGTGTTAAGTCTGTATTGTTTCACTCTCATACCAAAAGCAGTTATTCACTCCCTGCTGTGTGCATGGCACCAGAAATTGTACTGTGAGGAGTAAGAGAAGTGGAAAACAGGGTCTCTACTCTCAAGAAGTTTATAGACAAGCTGTAAAGAGAAGACAGGGTTTGTATTTAAATTATTTAAATCCAGTGATCTTTACTTTGGAACAATTTCTACTTGTTTCATTTAATCACCTGAAATAAGCTTTTTTTTTGTTTTTAAAGAACAGCCTCATCTGAAATCTGGAAGCAGACAAAAAATGGGATTCCCTCTGATTTTATGAATTTCGATTTCCAACTTGACTATTCAGTTAGCACATTCAAAGATGACTCCCTCCTTTCTCAACCCTAAGCCTTGCAAACTCAACCTGTGATCAAAAAATCCAGCTGTGCATTTGCTTTTTCTCGCCTCATTGCCAGGCATAAAGATTCAGCAATCTCTGCTCAACTGACTGTCACCAGTGACACCTGAGGCAGAGCAAAAACCAGCTCAGCAGTTCTGTCGAAGCCAAACTGCTATGACAGAGTGTTAGTCAAAGCAAGACAATTCCTGGGTCACCTCCACCTCCCAACCATTATTGGGGGTGGGGAGCTTTTAAGGCAGTGGGCAGAAATGTTCAGTAGAGAATCTGCCCTCTCACTTTAATTAGGAGATGTGACAAGGCTAAATAGAGAGTGCTGGGTCAAATGACTACTCTGTTCACCTTTGACCACAGTATTAAGTATTTTCAGGACTCGAGTCCTAGCCTTCTGGCTGAGACTCAGGAAAGCATCATGTTTTAGGAGAACCAGCTCTAGCCATGTGTGTAAACTGAGACTACAAGGACTTGGGAGTCACTCTCTGCTGCAGTCTGTCCTTAGACTGTGCTATCTTTAAGAAAATACTTCATGAAGTCACCTAATTTTCTAGGTAACTCACACAAGCTTTATTTGGGTCTTGCAGAGTCCACAGTGGGAAGTCAATAGAACAGTACTTGGGCTCTGTAGCTGTTAAAATACCCCAATTTAGAAAGCCCAGCTGTATTCTGCTTGAGTTTGCTCTATGTGAACATGTACAATCTCTTTGGATCTACAGATTAGAATAAATCCATGACCCCTACTGGAAATAAACAATGACCTCCATTTTGGCTAACTTGTTCTCAGATAATGGGTTTTGTTAAGCCAGTGGATCTTCACACTGGTTTCTTATAGCTGTTCTTTAATGTTCTATAGTCCTGGAACTACACATCCTTTGCTTACCATAGCTTCTTTTTTAAATTAATTAATTAATTTTTTAAAGTATATTTTATTGAGTATGCTATTACAGTTGACCTATTTTTTTCTCCCCTTTCTCCCCCTCCACGTTTTACCCACCTCCCTCCAGCATTCCTTCCCTTAGCTCATGTCCATGAGTTGTGCATGTATGTTCTTTGGCTTCTCCATTTCCTATACTATTCTTAACCTCCCCCTGTCTATTTTGTGCCTACCAATTATGCTTCTTATTCTCTGTACCTTTTCCCCTCATTCTCCCCCCGTCTACTGATAACCCTCCATGTGATCTCTATTTCTGTGATTCTGTTTCTGTTCTACCTATTTGCTTAATTTGTTTTTGTTTTTAGATTCAGTTATTGACAGTTGTGAGTTCATTGTCATTTTACTGTTCATAGTTTTGATCCTCTTTTCTTTAGATAAGTCCCTTTAACATTTCATATAATAAGGGCTTGGTGATGATGAACTCCTTTAACTTGACCTTACCTGGGAAGCATTTACCTGCCCTTCCATTCTAAATGATAGCTTTGCTGGATAGAGTAATCTTGGGTGTAGATCTTTGCCTTTCATGATTTCAGATACTTCTTTCCAGCCCCTTCTTGTCTGCAAGGTTTCTTTTGAGAAATCAGCTGAGAGTCTTATGGGAACTCCTTTGTGGGTAACTGTCTCCTTTTCTCTTGCTGCTTTTAAGATTTTCTCCTTATCTTCGGTCTCAGGTAATGTAATTATGATGTGCCTTGGTGTGTTCTTCTTTGGGTCCAATTTCTCCAGGACTTTCTGAGCTTCCTGGACTTTCTGGAAGTTTATTTCCTTCATTAGATTAGGGAAGTTTTCCTTCATTATTTGTTCAAATAAGTTTTTAATTTCTTGTTCTTCCTCTTGTCCTTCTGTCATCCCTGTGATTCAGATGTTGGAACGTTTAAAGCTGTCCCAGAGGTTCCTCAGCCTCTTCTCATTTTTTTGAATTCTTGTTTCTTCATTCTGTTCCGATTGGATGTTTATTTCTTCCTTTTGTTCCAAATCATTGATTCCTGGTTTCTTTCCCTTCACTGTTGGTTCCCTGTATATTTTCCTTTATTTCATTTTGCATAGCTTTCATTTCTTCCTTTATTTTGCAGCCATACTCAGTCATATCTGTGAGTATCCTGATTACCAGTGTTTTGAATTCTGCATCTGAAAAGTTGGCTATTTCCTTTTCACTTAGACCTTTTTCTGGAGTTTTGATCTGTTCTTTCATTTGGGCCACATCTCTTTGTCTTGGTGCACCTGTTATGTTGTAAGAGGCAGAGCCTTAAGTATTCACTAGGGTGGGGCAACCCTCTTTGCTGCATTGTGGTGCTGCCTGTAGGGGAGGTGTCAGAGAGGGAACAATGCTGCTTGCTTGGCTCTTGCCCCATTTTCAGTCACTTCCCTCACTTCCCACAAGCACATTGTTCCCTTTCAGGTACTGATTCCCAGGTGGGTGGGCTTGTGGATGTTCTAGGACCCCCTGGGTCCCTCCAACGAACTCTCTTGTGAGACTGGAAGTTTCTCTCATGGCTGCAAACCCCACAGATTTTTACAGCCAGAGGTTTTGAGGCTTTAGTTTCCAGCTCTGAAACCTTGGATTGTACAGTCTGTCTTGCTCCCCAGTTGTTCCTCCCGGTTTACTTGCACGTGAATGTGGGATATCCTGGTCCACCAGCTGTGCCTGACCCTCTCTGATCTGCCAGCTGCCGCCTTGCCCTTGTCCATGTCCTCTCTGCCCCAGCTTCCTGTTTCCACCCCTCCTACCTGTATGGATGAATGTTTCTTCTTTAACTCCTTGGTTGTCAATTTCCATACAATTTGGTTTTCTGTTTTTTTGCTATTAAATTGGTTGTTATTCTTCTTTTGGTAGTGTGAGGAAGTGAAGCGTATCTACGTATGCCTCCATCTTTGCTTACCATAGCTTCTTACATGGTGATGCAAGTCATCCATCTATCCATCCAGCCATCCATCCATCCATCCATTCACCCATTTATCCATCCAAAAAATAAATGCTTATTAACAGCCAATTACATGCTAAGTGCCATTAAAATGGCACCTATCCCTCCCCTTTTGGAGGCTGATGGTTCAGGGGGTTCACAGTTTTGCTTTTTGTTTTCATATTTGAGTGTTGTTTTTTTTTTTTTTGTTGTGATAAGTCTACAAATGAGGAAGCTTTCTGAGGAACTATAGTTTCTATAACCTAAAAATTTGCTGAGATTCTATAACCTAAAGATTCTATAAGCTAAAGCTTCTATAACCTAAAAATTCTCTGAGATTCAATATTATATATTATTACAATTGGGAAATTTGATTTACTTATATAAAGATATCTACTTAATAGTAGTGATTTTTTTCCCTTCAAGGAGCCAAAAAGATAGAAATGATTTTAAGAAGTTATTTAAAATTTTTTTGTTTTCACCCAAAGACATTTTTTTTCATTTCTTTTAGAGAGAGAGGGAGCGGAAGAGAGAGAGAGAGAGAGAGAGAGAGAGAGAGAGAGAGAGAGAAAGAAACATCAGTGTGAGAGAGAAACATCAATTTGCTGCCATCTCATATGTACCCCAACCAGGGTATGCACCCTGACTGGGGACCAAACCGGCAACCTGGGTATGTGCCCTGCCTGGGAATCAAACCTACAGTCTCTTAGTCCATGGGGTGATACTCCAAGAGACTGAGCTGCACTGGACAAGGCTGATAAATTTTATTTTAAATAAAAAAAGTTGTTTGGGCAAATTCCTGTGGGCTATAAAACAAGCAATAGTGGTGTCAGTTTCAGAAATAAGACTGCAGATATGACCGCTATATTAACTAACTTTATTCTACTTAGAACAAAGTACACTTAAAGCATGCAGAATTTAGTCTGCCAAATAGTTTTGCACTGATTATGAAAAAATTAGAATTCTTTTTTTTTTCTATGTAGCAACTGAAATCAAATATAGAGCTACCCAAGACTATACAGCTTCTCATGTGTTCTGGGGATGCAATGGTGAGCAAGACAGATGAGGTCTCTGCTCTGATAGAGCTGAAGATCTAGAATGCTGGCATGATGCATGTAAAAGCATTAGTGCAACACCCAGCATTCAGTAGGTGTGCATATGTGTGTTAGTTCCTTTCCTTCCAGGTAGAGTTCACAATCTAGAAATGGCTGTGAGGCCCTGCATTTCTCCCCGAACCTCCAAACTCTCAATGAGCCCTTCAACCCCTCTGGCATTGTTTGCTGTCTTGGTATACTAGAAAAAGACATGTGGCCGCTACCAATGGGAGCCCAGCTGGAAAAAGCTGCAGCAGGCATCCTTATACATTAGAGTCTAAGAAAGTGTTTCCAATCCTTTAAGAAAACCATTACTTGGCTCACTAAAAGCTAATTGCATTTGTTCAGTCATTGTGGAAATGGATGCAGATCGGATGAGGAAGCTAAGAAATACCCTACTGTTAAATCAGAAATAAAGCCACTTGCTCAGGACACACTATTGCCTGGGATGAGGTTTTCACCAAGAAGTAGGAAATTACTCAGTAAATTTCTCTTTTCTGCTTAAGTAACCCTTTTAATTAATTATTACTGACCTACTCCTCCTTTAACACACAAGATGTGAAGCTAGGAAGAACTGGGCTTGTTGACAGGAACTTCCAGACTCAAAAAGTAAAGATGAAGGAAATTAGTTTGATTTGCCTTTTAATCTGGGACAAAGCTTTGTTGTGATAGAATCTACAACTTTGATAATAAGCTCCAATGGATGCAATATTGTCTTATTAAGTTATTTCTATGTTGGTGTGATAAGAGCTTATTTTTTAACTAAAATGCCATGATAGGATTAATAACCCCTCCAAATAAGACTTAAATTTTAATGGGAAGGAAGAACACAACATTCTAACAAAAATATGTGTGATCTCTCTATTTAAAAGCAACAGGTTATAACTAGCATAGTTTCTTCTATCACATAAAACCAAACTATCTATTGGTTTGATGAAATGATGCCATCTTGTTCTTTTTTTCATTAGTAATTAAACACAAAAGTGTAGTGTCATTTAGTAACTTTTTTACATGTGGCAGAAATTCTAATTGGTTTCAGAGTTTGGGGAGGGCTGTTAATCTTGATTATTAAGGGAATAAATATTCTAGAAAATTCTTGTTCGCTAACCTTATCATCCCTATGGAAACTTATCAGTAGCTTAAATAAAATGTCCTACTATTATTGCTTCTTGTTGCCCAATATCTGAGACACACAAGTTTATGAAGCTCATTAGAGAGAGGCAGGGTTAACATCACACAGCTGGGAAGAGGTAATGCAGAGAGTCAGACATTTGGGAGGAGAAACACAGCCCGACCCGCCAGCTGGCTGGTCAAACGGTTGGCTGGTCAATCACATGGGTGAAGCAAATTACCCAAGGTTAGTTAGCTAGTCAGAGCAGTACCAGGACAAGAACCTAGGCCTCCCAATCTGGCCAGGGCTGCTTCCACCTTTTTCAGGGAAAGTTATAATCAGTCCTCTTAAATACCCTGCAGGGCCTGTGAGGAAAGAACACTCGGAAGCCGTATTCACTCCTAAGTTTGTTTGTGGGGTAGCTTTTATGAACTACATATTTCATCTCCAATGGTTTAGTTTCCAGTTCCAAATGGAGAGTGAGGCAGATGCCAGGGTCTTATGTTACGATCGGGAGAAAGGGGTTCTCATGGCTTTTTTAAGGTACCAGGGTCTTACATCAAGAAAGAAGGCCCTATGGTGAATAGTGCTGTGACAAACAACGGGGTGCAAACACCTCTTTGATATCCTGTTTTCATTTCCTTTGGCTGTATATCCAGGAGCGGAACTGCTGGAGCATCGGTAGTTCTATTTTTAATTTTTTGAGGGCAACATGATGGTCCTAGAGGACATTATGCTAAGTGAAATAAGTCAGACACAGAAAGACAAATACTATATGGTATCACTTATGTGTAGAATCTAAAAAAGCCAAACTCATACAAACAGAGTAGAATGGTGGTTACCTGGGGCTGGGGTAGGGGGTGTGGAATGGGGAGATGTTGGTGAAAAAGTATTCACTTTGAGCTGGAAGATAAATAAGTTCTGGGGATCAAATGCAGAGCATGGGAATGATAGATAGTAATATGGTGCTATACGAGTTTCTAAGAGAGTAGACCTTAAACATCCTCACCACAAAAAGGAATGGTGACTATGTGAGGGAATAGAGGAGTTAGCTGAAGTTAAGGTGGTAATCATATTGCAATATATGAACGGGTCAGATCAACACCTTGTATACCTTAAAAACATTGTGTCAATTATATCTCAATACAGCTGGAAAAAAGAAAGAAAAAAGACTCTCTTGTAATTTATTGTAGCATCTGAAAGCATTAAGGCTAAGAGGTAACTAACCTAGTTTGCCTAGGGTTGAGGAATTTCCCAGGAAACTGAAAATTTCCAGTGCTAAACCTGGGAAAATTCTTGGACACAACTGGAAAAAGTTGCTCACCCGTGTGTGACAGAAGGAAAATCTGTTCACCGCAGAGCTGAAATCCCATGCACACACCCAGGCACACGTACACCTACATACCCATGTGGCCATAATATACGATTCATTGGTTTGACCTTAAAATGTTAGCCCCCTTGTTAGTACCCTGGATACCTGCTTACAAAGAGATGACAAGATTCTAAAATACTTGGGCTACAATCTTATTCAAAGTTTGCAAATATATAAATGTCTTTTCCTTGTATCATAATTTGGCAATGGTTTTATACTGTGGACCACATGAGATATACAGGACCAAAGTTTTTGAAGTGAAGGAGAGATTTCATCATTATTCATGCTTTTCAGAGTTTTAATGATTCAGTCAAGGGCGATGATGGACTCTCCAAATCACAGTGCATCTAAAAATTCTTTCTTCCTGGGTAGCAAAGCCCATCTGTTTTAAAACTGTGAGGGAGCTGCTGACACTTTATTAAGCTGTTGTTTGACTTAAATTGCAGTTATCTAATGTGACACTTCCCCTCCGCTCCTGCTTTCCGAAGTGCAGTAACCATAACTACTTCTTATCTGGGAAATTGCATGCGGCTGCTCCTCCCCTTGATTAATACATGGCGTCGATATTTCTGCTTTATTTGAAAGCATCACAGTGTGTAGCTGTGTTTCTTGGGTATTCACTTTCTCTTTCTCTCTTTCCCTCCTCTTCTCCTGCTGTTAGAATGGACACGCTGAAATTCTGTTTCTAGCCGGAGGAAGAAACCCGTGTTTGGAGGAAGTCTTGTTACTGGCTACCTAAAAATTTCTGTTGGTCACAATTTGCAGCATCCAAAGATGTATTTGTCATTGCAGGTCAAGATGATACAGAATGGGAAAACCTGGACCTGATTACTTGACTCTTTAGTGAAGAAAACCTCCTCCTGAAGTTCGACACCATTCTTCTTTCTGACTTTCTGGTTTTTCTGCACATCAGTCTACCTTGATCTAGGCCATGAATTCATATTCCCCTTCTCTCCTACCTATGTGGATGAACTCAGTGAGAGGTGCTCTAAATAAAAGGTGGCAAACACAAGGCCTGCAGGCTGAATCCGGCCCTCCACCTTGTTTTATCCGGCCCGGCACCTTACCCGGTGGCAGTGCCAAGCTCTCGCTTAACTGTTAAGGAGTAGTTACATTTATACAGTCCTAAAATTACATTCAGCCCTTTGAAGGCAACTGCAAGGCTGATGTGGCCCCCGGTGAAAATGAGTTTGATGCTCCTGCTCTAAATATTGTGGTGTAGCTGAGCCACTAGGTCGAAAAGAAACTTCTGCAAGAAACAGTTTCCAAAGGATTCATTAGATTCTAGAGTTAGAGTCTCAGTTCCACGCTCTCGATACTTATTCAGATGTTTTCATTTTATTTTATGTGTGCTATGTTTTCCTAGTTTACTTGCAGCCATTGTGCTCAGAAGAAAAATGAGAGACATAAGATAAAGTAGAGTAGTAGCGTTGGAAGGCTCAGAGAAGATCAACATTCTGCATCTCTAAACGTTTGAGGTCTTTCCTTCTCTTCCTCTTCTGAGATTGATGATTTTCTTTTTGTTCACCTAGTCAAAGCCACCACTTGCTGTGCTGATGGTGGAGCCCTGAACACTGGCAGCAGTTAGGGATTCTCCAGGTAAGAAAATGAAGAAGAAGGCTACAAGGCCACGGACATGTGAAGGCTGAGTCTTGGGGTTCAGGACAGAACTTGGAAAATGTCATTGAGCAGGGGAAGCAGATTTTCAGGAGAAGGAAGCTGCTGTTGCCCAGAGTTAATTCCCAGAGTGTGTTTGGGGGTCTTGGAGCATGTGTGAGTGAGATTTAATAGTGCAAAGGATCAGGGAAGGTTGTCAGCTGAAGAAACAAGAGGGCTGGTAAAGTGAAAAGTCCTCAGACAAATGCAGCTAAACCATGGATTCTCATTGTTTATTCCTAGTTGTCGTGAAGCCCAAATAACTCTTAGGTATAGTATGTTGGGTTTTCCTTGCAGTAAGTTTTACTTGTTTGCAATATACCATTCTACACAAGCCTGGTTTCTGCATGTGGCCTCCCAAATAGGTGGACCCCCGGGATGATGTATTTTGCAGATTCAAGTTCCAGTGGCAAAGAGATTCGTCATATGTCCAGGTCCCCAGAATGCTGCCCACATGTCCTATCCATTCAGACTTCTTTTATAGAAGGAAATGGTTAAGAGAAGGGAGGAGTAGGGAAGGGAGAGAGCAGGCAATTCTCCATATTTCCTCTTTTGATCCAACCTTGCAGACTTTTTGGAATGACTCCAACCAGATTACCCACAGGACAAGGCTTAGCAAGAACTGATAGGACATTCTGATTCCACATCTAATCCCTACTCTTGGCTTTGGCTGAAACTCCATTCATTTGTAGTCTCAAAGGCTTCCTATCTAAATATAATGAGTTTGGTATAAAAGGCTTTTTGACAAAGTCCAAATGATGGAATCAGACTGTATGGTGTTTTAATGGGAGTTGGGGGTGAGTGGGAAATAAAGGCACTTCCTGGACAAAAAGTAGGAGAAACGAAAAGCCACCGGCTCTAGGGGTCTCAGTTAAGCTTTAGGTATTTACCTATGTCTTCTTCATTGGGACTGTTTTATTGAAGTTCAAGGTAAAAAGTAACCTTAATGTTCAGCACAGTCATTTTACTAAGAGGATCATGTGCCCCAGAGGTTAATGTGCTGTCAAAGGTCAACTAGCTGGTCAGTAGCAGAAAGGGGGTCTAGGACCAGGTCTCCTGATTTGCAGTCCTGTGTGCTTCTCATTGCAACACTTTGTTTCCAATGTCCAGGATGGAGAAATGAAAACCATGGGCCAAATTCTCTACCAAGGCTCTGCACAGAGGGTGACAGCAAGGATGAGAGTGGAGGGTAGTGAGTTGGGAAGCCTTAAAAAAGGATTGAAGAGCAGCCTCCTCAGCTGTCCCCTGATTCTACCACTTCCTGCCAATTCTCCGGAGGATCCGGTATCTGTAACTCCTCTGTGGGCTTAATGTGACCCTATTTGCAAATGTTCAAGTTTTTAGTGCTTTAATTCTGGCCTAAATTTTATGAATTTAGGAATACTTATTCTAGTTGGGATTTTTTTAAAAAATCTGATTTTTGTCTGAACAATTGTGTTATGCCTTGTCTTCTCCATGCTTTTTTTTCTTCTTTTTTTCCCCCCAGAGATTTTTCTGTTAGGTTCCATTTTTCAAGTTGAGATGAAATCCATTTCTTTCAAACTTTTCCCAAACTCTTTATTTTCCCATCTCTGTTTAGTAGCAGAGTCTGGAAACTTGACATAAAATGAACAGAGACCCGATTTCCAGGGAGTCCATGGGGAAAACGCCTCTCAGGTACATGCAGGCTCTTGGTTGAATGATGGATACCATTCTAACGAGGATCTCAATGTGGTATTCATCTCAGCACTATTTGGTCCTGTAATCTGAGGCAATTAGCTTATGCTCTGTTCCTAAATCTCTTCATCTAAGAGTGCCAATAGCTCAAATAGCTATTAAACTCACAGTGTTGTGAGAATAACCTGTAGAAACCACAACACAATCATAGGTTTAATAGTGCTGTACAAGTATTAGATACTGCGTGACTGGATCCTACATTTTTATTCTTTGAGAATCTCAAAGGTCCATTGAAAATGGTTAAGTTTAATCCAGATTTTATTTTAGAAAACAAGTTAATTTTTTTAAGAATGATGTTTTTTTAAAATGAGATATCTAATTATTTCAAACCAAGAAAAAATGATTTTGTTTCAGAATTCTCTAGAAGTCTCTGCAATCTTGGAGTATTATAATACTGCTTATTGCTCAATAGTCCTCTGGGTGCTGCAGCATACTTAGTAAATTGATAGAGTGTTATGAAGCAGTTCAATGGCCAATTTGCTGGACATCCAATGAGAGGGGTCATAGTGGAGCAGGGAGTTGCAATTTGTGCCTCAGAAACACATCCCTTTCGACTTCCAGCCAAGATGGAGGCGTAGGTAGACACACTGCCTCCTTGCACAACCAAAAGAAGAACAACAACAAATTTTAAAACAAAAAACAACCAGAACTGAGGGAAAATCGAATCATATAGAAGTTCAACAACCAAGAAATTAAAGAAGAAACTTTCATCCAGACCGGTAGGAGGGGCGGAGAGGACTCACGTGGTGGGGCGGTGGCTGGCAGATCGAGGAAAGGTGCGGCTGGCTGGGAGAGGTGGTGGCTGCAGACCGGACGTCCCACTCCCTCGTGAGGATAAACCGGGAGGAACAACTGGGGAGTGAGACAGACTCTGTAACCCAGAGTTCCAGTTCGGGGAAATAAAGCCTCAAAGCCTCTGATTGAAAACTCCTGTGGGGGCTGAGGTGGTGGCAGCGGAGAAACTCCAGGACTCACAGGAGAGCTCGTTGGTGAGACCCACAGGGTCCTAGAGCGTACACAAGCCCTCCCACTGGGCATCAGCACCAGAATCAGCACCAGAAGGGCCCAATTTGACTGTGGGTAGCATGGAAAGTCACTGAAAACCGGCGGAGAGCGGAGCAAGTGCCATTGTTCCCTCTCAAACCCCTCCCCCACAAACACTGGCACAACCCAGTGATGTGGCTGCCCTGCCCTGGTGAACACGTAAGGTTCTGCCCCTTACTACATAACAGGTGTGCCAAGACAACAAAAATGGCCCAAATAAAAGAACAGATCAAAGCTCCAGAAAAAATACAACTAAGTGACGAAGAGATAGCCAACCTATCAGATGCACAGTTCAAAACACTGGTAATCAGGATGCTCACAGACTTGGTTGAATTTGGTCACAAATTAGATGAACAAATGAAGGATACAATAAGGGAAATAAAGGAAAATGTACAGGGAACCAACAGGGATGGGAAGAAAAACAGGACTCAAATCAATGGTGTGGACCAGAAGGAAGAAAGAAACATTCAACCACAACACAATGAAGAAACAAGAATTCAAAAAAATGGGGAGAGGCTTAGGAACCTCCAGGATGTCTTTAAATGTTCCAATATCCGAATCATAGGGGTGCCAGAAGGAGAAGAGGAAGACCAAGAAATTGAAAACTTATTTGAACAAATAATGAAGGAGAACTTCCCTAATTTGGCAAAGGAAATAGACTTCCAGGGAGTCCAGGAAGCTCAGAGAGTCCCAAAGAAGTTGGACCCAAGGAGGAACACACCAAGACACATCATAATTACATT